>JAKSZT010054342.1:4140627-4261525 GCA_026826555.1 Tolypeutes matacus | reverse complement strand
GGTCAGTCCAAAAGCAATAATGTATTAAAATGACACAATAAACTTTAAGTACAAGTAGTGAAAAGACTCTTGGATTCTTTGATAATCAAATTTAAGAAGAGTAAAACAAACTCACTGAATATGAAATAATTCTCTTGCTGACTTCACAGGAAATGCTGACATGGACAAAGGTGCTATGAAGCTCATTCTATACCATCGTAACAAGGACACCAACAGCAAAGTGTATGGTCACCAATTTTAAAAACCCGTAAGATTAATTGCCACTGTGGAACACTTGAAATTCTCTGAAATCTTAAACTCCTACATGAAAGAAATTTGTGAGAGTTTTGTGGGGACCCAGTCCCCATTAAGTCCTCAGCATGTAGCCACCTGCATGACCTAGACATAAGTTCAAGGTTAACAACGCTCCCCAGTGGGGAGAGAATGCATAGATGGTATCATCAACTATAATCTCCCCGAAGCAGTGAACGTCCTTGCTACGAGCATAGTAAAGCATCTCCACACCCCATGTATATGCTTCACATGACCCTAGCAGGAAATCTGTTCTCATACCCTATGGAACGTCCTTGTTCTGAAACCCTTTATATATCACCCCTCATTTTCTCATCTCTTTGCGGAATGCTATCTTCATTCATTCTTTGACCGACTGCCATCAAAAAGTCTCTCCTGTTTGTAAGTCCCAATAAAGCTTATGCCTGACTAATGCCAAGGATGTTCTTTGGGCTCATGGCCTCACCAGCTTCTGCTCTTCAGGAGGTGGATTGGAACAGTTGGCGAGTCACAACCAGGAGACCGAAGGACCACTGGCAGTGGTGGGCATGCGTTTAGGGAAATGAGACTCTGTGGAGGAAATCCCGGGTTGGCCTATAACGTCCATGTGGGGAGGGGCAGCTACCCTCCAGGATGAGTGGGGACCACTGAGGGAATATGGGGATACCCCAAAAACTGTATGCTGGCTATCCTACAGCAGATAGCAGATAGCAGATAGCAGAGCAGCTGCACTTAAATAAGGAAAAGAGAGACTGCTAAACAGTGGCAGTTGTAGCAGGGCCCCTGTTAAGAGACTGGCAGATGGCTACTGAGGCAGAAGCAGCAGCAAAGGCCCCATGTGCCACTTAGAAGGAAAGTTACTGAGGCAGAAGCAGCAGCAAAGGCCCCGTGTGCCCCTTAGAAGGAAAGTTACTGAGGCAGAAGCAGCAGCAAAGGCCCCATGTGTCCCTTAGAAGGAAAGTTAAAGTTGGAAAGGGGCACAGGCAGAGATGAAAGATTCCTTACCTGATTGCCTGTACCGAGTTGATGATCAGTTATACTACAAAACTGTGTAAACTAGAAGGGTTAATTGAGATGTTATTTTGACAATGCTTTCAGTTTTATTCGCATTTTATTTTGATCAGAATTTTTATCAAGGTGTTAAAAAGAACTTTCAGTTTTGAATCAATAGTTTACTCCTGAACTTCAAGTCTGTCTAAGTGCACCCCTGAAGAGTAATCCAGACTATATAAGTGTTAAATGTCTGTCTAAACAGCTAAATTAGTGCTTAACTGCATTTATATTGGTCAAGTATTCCTAACTGGTTGCTGGTTTCTAATAAAAGTGCTTCCAAGAACAAGCTTGCATATTATGGGCAACATTGTTTTCAGAGGAGATCTTAAAAGCAGTAAAAGATATGTGAAATGATGGAGGACTTGGACACAGCCATACCAAAGGAGTAAGAATTATGAATTACCTTATATAGGTAAATAAGTGCTCCTGAAGCCCAAATTGGAGAAGCCAAACAGGATAAAAAGTCACATAAAATCTGAATAAAGACCATTTAAAGGAAAGGAACTAAAAAGTTTATCCTGAATTCTTCTATAATCTTTCTATAGCATATCCTACTCTCAGGGTCTTCTCCTAACCTTCACTGAAATCCAGTAAAACCAGTTAAGGACACTAAGGGGATGGGCTGGGTGTGAAAAGATAAGGGAGATGTGAGTTTAGCCTAGAATTCTGTCCACTAGGCCTGGAAATTAAAATTATAGGGACAGAATGGATATTATAAAATAAAATTTATTTTGTATAGTCTGTCCTGTAATTCCCCAATTAAATTTTAACAGCTTTTGATATGACAGTAATAATCCAGGAGCCAAATTTCAGTAAGTAAAGAAAAAATCCTTGATTGCTATGGAAAGATTTTCCTAAATTATGATTAAAACAAATTAAATAATTACAACATATTCCAGAACTTGGCAGTCAGTATGCTCTTAAGGTTATTCACAATTTTATAATTTTACTAAAGAAAAAAGAGGTTTTAGATTCTATGGAGGGAGGAAGAAAAAAGAACATTTCTATAATGGTTTCAATTTTATTTAGCTTGGGTGTATCTATTATTATTTATAGGATAATAATAAAATAAATTAGCATTTATTTTAAATCTTTAAGATGATGAAAATGTAAGTTTTTAGCTAATGAAATTATGACAAACCTCTATTTAAAAGATTGTTTTTGCCTAAATTAAAATGAAGTCTTTTTTTCCTTCACAAAACAGAATGAGGGATATGTGACTTAAATGAATATAGAAAAAAGTTAAAGGTTTGTGGAAGTGAGTTCATAGTCAATGCTGACTAAAATTTGATGTCCGTTTAAGGGAATGTGTTTTGTTCTAAGATGAGAGAGCCAGTTTTCATAAAATCAGGGTGGAAACATGTAAGACAAGGCTTGAGTGAATATAGAAAGTTGTAGAAGGTATTGCAAAAGGTAGCATTAAGTAAGGGAATGTGTTTTGTAAACGTGAAATTTGTCTTGAGATGAAGTAACTATGGTCTACGTGGTTACGGATAGTTATGGGAAGTTTGTAAAAGCATTTCTAAACTGAAATATTTAAATGGCTAGTTCTAGGAAGTCATTATTAAATAGAAACCTGAATTGATGTTGATAACAAAAAGTAACTTCATAACAGGGAAACCTGTCAGAGGCCACCTCAATCTGCATATTAAAGTGGTGGTAGGGGGAAGATAATCTTGATTCCATTGATAATCTTAGGTTTTCATAAAAAAATGGAGAAAGCAGTTTTCCCTATACTGCTAAAGTAAAATAACTTAATTAACAGGATCATGGTAAAGGTGTAGAAGTAAAAAATAAAGTACTAAAAATAATTAAGTCCATTTAATATGTTATAAACTGCATTGGAAGTTTTTAGAAATTTATAAAAATAAATGTAGACTTCAGTTTTGTCAGACTCTCTTATGCATTCAAACCAGGTCTCCACTACCCTGCATGGTGCCTCTCCATTTGACTTATTGGCTAGGCTGGTCACTACGACCCCTAAAATAATAGAGGGATCTACCACACCTCTGGATATGGCTCCTGAAGTGGATGTAAAGCACATTGCAGTTTTGGACTTCTGCAGCAGCTGGTGATGGCTCAGTATGGCCAGATTTACAGTGGACATTGCCTCCGGACTGGTTTTGTTTCATAGTGCCGAAGGACACTATGCAACAGGCTGGTGAAACACTGGAGCTGCTCTTTAAGGCCAGTGGTGCTGCAGCATGCTGGCTGTGTGAAGGACATACCAAGTGGAGCAATAATTATCAGAACGTTATGAGTAGAACTTAAACAAACACGGTTGGCATCATGGCCTGCTCCCATGGAGAGACAACACGTATGGTATTGCAAATCTGGAGCTTAGATCTGTTAACTGCAGCTCAAAGATGAACTTGTGCATTGATTAGTACTAAGTACTGTACCTGTATACTTGATGAATTTGATAATATCTCTTCTATTTTAGATCATATGCAGAAGGATATTGAATATGTTAAAAGTCTTTGTAAACTTAATTCATTTTCTAATTAATGAACATGCCTATAAGATAAAAGAATGGCTCTCTTAAGTATTGTCTGTATTTTCCTTGCTATATGCTTATCTTGTTGTTGCCTATATTGTCTTTGTGAGGGCATGTCTAGGGCAGTGCCTCTCCTCATCCCTCTCCTGGCTGTCCTAGGCATAACCACCACTGTGGGAACTGGGGGTGGCAGTATCCTAGACAGCATTTGAAACTTACAAGACCATGCCCATGAGCTTTGATAGGATGTAGCCTCTGGAGGCACCTGGCCTTTCTCATGCCCATGGTCCAGTATGTCATGGCTGGCTCCGTTTTTGGGGCCACTTACCACCATTTTCTTTATTCTTTTAGTAGGACAACATATCTTCAAAATTCTAACTTAAGTTTATTTCTTCCAGAATTGACAGAACAAGGTATTAGTCTGGAATTTCACCCAGTTCCAACCATGATGCTGGACCCACCTTCCCTCAACCTCAATAGAATAGCCAGAAAGCTTCACACCTCATCAGGCAGGGAACTTCTGCCCCTAGCTAGCAGGAGACGTTTATAGAAGAATGACCATTGGCCTTCAGCTCTCCCTTAAGAATAAGCACGTGCACTCTCTGAGGAGATTGCTGAGGCAGGTTAGTATAGGAAACAGAGAAGGCAGCTAGTCAGAATAAAACCCGCCAAAGACCTTGTTCACAAGGTCCTGTTTGAAAGTCCCAGACTACTTTGTTATCTACTAGTGGAAATGTTGCTTATATACTGTCAGACCAGCATGCTCTGCCACTTATTGTTAACCATAAACATCTTTCTTTTCACCCACAGCACCCTAGCCAATACCTTTCTATAGTGCACTTCAGCAGCAACCCACAATCAAACCCAATGTTGGTTTTGCACAGACTAACCATCCTTGGGTACTACTGGCCTTCCTTGGACCATAACTCCTGCAAATTGGACAGTGTGGAACACCTTGCTGGCATGGCAGAATATGACTCATCGACAAGTTTGCAACCAGACCTTCTCATTTAAGACTGAGATTCAGCTGCCATCTTTCAATGAGACTCATAATTATATTTTCTCCTTTGCAAGAGAACAGGTGAATAAGCCTAGGCCTTTATTAGAATATGCTGTATATAATGATTTGGGATGGTTAACGGCTTAGTCTGTCATATAGATTGCATCACTCCTGTCTGCATGGAACAACAAGAGGGAATCTGTGATGTGAGGCGGTTGCCCCCTGAGTTGTGTAATTTTACTATAAAGGCTAGACATAGTGTAAAGTGCGCCTCCTGGTGGTTCTACCCATTGGCCGTTTATGTTGCATGTGGAACTGCAATTGTCACTGAAAGACATGTGGATGCAATGGTCCACGTAGGCCACTACTTGGGGGTGGATTGTGGGGACCCATGCCCCCCTAAGTCCTCAGCATATAGCTTCCTGCATGACCTAGACATGCATTAAAGTTTAACAACCCTCCCCAGAGGGGAGAGAATGCATAGATGATGTCATAAACTATAATCTTCCCAAAGCAGTAAACATCCTTGGTAAATGTCCTTGCTACGAGCATAGTGGAAACATCACCACACCCCATGTGTACACTTCACATGACCTTAGCAGGAAATCTGTTCTCATACCCTATAGAACGTCCTTGTTCTGAAACCCTTTATATGCCATCCCTCATTTTCTCATAACTTTGAGGAACGCTATATTCATTCATTCTTTGACCGGCTGCCATCAAAGAATCTCTCCTGTTTGTAAGTCCCAATAAAGCTTATGTCTGACTATATGCCAGGTGTGTTCTTTTGTCTCATGGCCTCACCAACTGGTGCCCTTCGGGAGTTGGGTTGTAACAAGTTTTTCCAAATTTATCAGCAATCCTAAAAATATACATGACATTTCCAAGAAGTTGTGAATCTAAAAGAAAAATGAAGAATGTATTTTGATCAACCATATTAGAGGAAAAATGACTTATCTTTCTGTTTTCTCCAAAATACTGCAAAATTGTCTCAGGAAAAGATGTCAGAAAGCATGTAGTCAAAATTGTTGGGAAAAGGTATTATAGAGGTGTGTTGGGCAGTAAATTCATACAAGTATTATGCCTTCGTCCTGGATTTTGCAATGTTTGTGGTAATTGTCATTTTAAAAAATGTACAATTAATTGGGATTTTTCTCATTCTAAATAAAAATTCATTGACATACTTAATTTTGTGTTCAGAATTTTGTATTCTTTTTTTTAAAAAAAGGCTTCCTATACTGCGTGAGTTTCAGGTACTAAAGTTGGATCCATCCCTGAGTTTATGAGAGCGCCTGTTTCCCCACAAACAGGGTTTGCAGCACAATCAACGGACATAGGGACAATTTCTGGGCTATAACCATAGTTCTCATAGATGAATTAAAAAACACCACCACCCATCCCAAAAAACAGAGAGTATCTAACAACTGCAAGCAAGACAGTTTCATACACCTGCCCCATGGGATCCATTGATTGTGCTGCAAACCCTGTTCCGAGTTGTTGGTTAGCACTTTAACTTTGCTTATGGCATGCATTCTGTAATTAAAATGATTTAATTTTTAATATATTTACCAACTGACAGTAACCTTATGAAAACAGTAAAAGTGACATTTAGTAAAGAGTTGAAGCTCAACTATTGTGGGCTCAATTAAATACCTTTAATGTTATTTAGGATAAGTATAATTTAAGAAACACCCAAACCTAGAGACTTTTGGCTCACTCTCTCCAGGTCAGAGAGACGGCTAAATTTTGTTTTCCTGTAGAAATCAAAGATCTAGGTATTTTCTTCCTCTCCCTTTCCCTACAAGGTAGAGATACTCTGTACCTTCTTCTCCTGGAATTGGCGAGAGAATACATTCAACCTATATGAACTGCATTTTCATTACTAAGAAGTGATTCTGAATGCACAAGCCTAAGCTACCTATGGCTGCTGTCCTCCAGGAAAAGTGCCCCTGCCTTTGTTCTTCCTGGGCTGAAATGTTCAAAGGTCACTGTTCCAGGTTCCTAGCTCTGTAGGGATTTTCTTTTTTAGGAGGCACCAGAGATTGAACACAGGACCTCATACATGGGAAGTAGGCGCTCAGCCATGGAGCTACACTCGCTCCTGTCTGTGTGGATTTTGATGGGTGAGCAATGCTAACCTCATACTAAAGACAAGAGTGTCCCACATTAAGCATTCTGTTCATTCAGCAACCTACCCCAGGACAACAACTCTTAGTTGCGCACCTGCCTGGCAGTAAACCTTTTCTGGATATTCAAGGAATAATTAATCTCTGTCTCATTGATGTTACAATAGCATTTGGTTCATGTTCTCCCTACAGCACTTAAAATGTATTATAATGTAATGTACATTATGAATATTTCTTCTCTGTTAGACTATGAGCTCCTTGTAGGTAGGTATACATTTCATTCATCTTTAAATCCACAGAACCCAGAAGAGAATTTGGCACTTAGTAGTGCCAAAGACATTTTTATGGAATGTACATAAAGTCATAAACATCATTTAAACAGAAGATGAAACAGTACACCAAAACCTATCAAAAAATCTTAATAGAGGCACATTTATAATAACAAACATGTGATGCATTGTTCTGGTGATAAGTCAAAGTAGTTTATTCTATTGACAGGCAAAAATAATGTACTGTGGGGCAAATTTTTTAAAATATATTTTTTATTTTTTTAAAAAAAGACATTTAAATTACATACATGTTACTTAAAAATATAGGGGATTCCCTTATGCCCTGCTCCCTACACGCACATTAACCACATCCTTCATTAGAGAGGTACATTCATTACAATTGATGAACACATTTTGGAGCATTGCCACTGAGCCTGCATTATACTTTACATTGTAGTTTACACTCTCTCCCACCCAATTTTGTAGGTTTTGGCAAGATATGTAATGGCCTGTATCTGTTGTTGTAATGTCATTCAGGATGAAAATGCTCCCATATTTCACCTGTCTTACCCTCTCCTTGCCCTCAGATCCACCAGTGGCCACTGCCTCCACACCAATGGTATAATTCTTCCATTTCTAGACTCACCGTAAGTCTATCGTAGAATACTAGTAAGTCTATTTTAGTCCACAGTTCATTTCGCAATCCTGAGGATTCTGGGATGGTGAGGCTCACTCCACCTCTGAGAGGGGCTTCAATCCCGTGGGGTAGATGGATGGGCCTGTCTTGCTTGCAGTTGTAGACTCTCTCAGTTCCTTGGGATGGTCGTTATCCAGCATCACCTCCTTGTTAGTTGTCCTGGGTGAGTCCAGTGAACTGGAGAGTAGGTGTTGTCACTCTGCTGAGATTCAGGGCCCAGCTGGCACAAAGATAGTCCAAAGATTTTAGTCTCTCGGACGTACACCTATCAACCCTAGTACTAATTATAGACTCAAACAGAAGGGCCAGAAGAGCCATGTGTAGGGAAACCACAACTGAGTCCAACTCTGTCACACTGGGGAGCATAAATTCCAAAGTAGGGCCCACTGGCAGGCACCAAACTCCTGAGCTCTTTGCCCTGATGATGGAGTCTGGGTGTCTCCAGAGCCCTCAGGAGCCACGTTATTTGAGGTAGTATTTACTTTGGCAGTCAATAAGATCCTGCTGAGATGTGCATAAGTGTAACCTCTGCAACGACCTCCTTAATCACTTTGAAGTCTCTTAGCCATGTAAACTCATTTGTATTTACCTTTTCCCCCTTTTTGTCAAGGTCTTTTTCCAGGCATTGCTAGTTGGTGCTTGGTAGTAATCCCTCGGTGCCAGGGAGGCTCATTGCTGAGAGTTGAGTCCCATGCTGGGGGGAAGGTAATGTGGGGCAAATTTTAATCTAAGATTTCTCAGATCCTACACACTCATGCCTGAGTGCATGTCCACACCACCCTGGAGCTCCAAGGACATTGTCACAGGAATCTGGAAACATTGTTTTGCTTCACTATAAGTGGGTTAAAACATTTACTCCAATATAAGCGCAGTTTTCATGAAGTAAAAACTGCTAACATCTCTAGAGAGGCATGATTTTGGCACTAAAATGATAGTACATTTGCTTTAATAAATAATCATCTGTATAATTATACATAATAAGCATCTTGGACAAAGGCTTCGAAGTCTTTAAACATTTATAGGAAGCGATGCGATCTAGCAGAGGAAAGAAGATCCCTGGGGGACCGCCATACCATGTGCTTCTGGCGTCATCCCATCTGTTCATTATGGAGTACAGATCTTCTCAATAAATCATTTTGCTTTGGAAGTGTAAGCTGCTCATTTATTTTTCCACATTTGCAAAGTAGAGCAGGGTTGGGAAAGGTAAAATAGCCTAGTATCTGATTGGTTCTAGACATGCACACTGACAGGTATTGTTAATGAAACCAAAATTATTGATTCAATAAAGACAGCAAATAACCTCAGGCCCCACCACTATTCATCCTCATGGAAATCAAGGGCAGATAAACACTTATTTTTGTGTCTTTAATGACATCTCCATTTATCCAATCCACAGCCTTGGATTCACTTATCATTTACTTGGGAAAACAAATTCCACAATGATTGGTTCAGATGCATTTGACCTTTAGTTATGAAACAGATAATTCATTTACTTGAATTGATATAGATGACTCTAAGAAGATTCTATTAATGGGGAATTTTTTTTTCAAAGTCAAAAGCCTCGCAATGTTTCTATAGAGACTCTGACAATTCCACACAGTTAGTTATGTTAACCCTGTTCTTGATCTAATACCTACTTGAGTATACTACAGTTAAAAAGATCAACCGAATTTGGTACAAGTTAAAACACCCCAGGATTATCACTGGAAAAATAACTTACAAGGCTTCCATGGCAGATTAAGAAAACCTAGGAGTTGCCAGTTATTGTGTGTCTAGTAGGTATTAGCTGCACATTAAATCCTCACAACAACTTATTGTATACTCATTTATAAAATTAGCCCAACTGAGGACCAGCAAGGTTAGGCTATTCTTAGAAGGTCAGAAAAGTAGAAAATGGCAGAGCCAGAATGCAAATCCAAGTTGGCCTACCTCCATTTGCCTGCCTTTCTGCTATCCTGGGTTCATTAAGCTCTCCAGGTGCAAATCACTTCCTGGGTTGCACACATCCGCTCTGTGAGTATTTCATGAGACACTGCCTCCCCTTACACACAAAACACCTCTGCTTTTCCGTGGCTACAGACATTACCCCTTGCTTGCCCTGGCAGCAAGCTTGTGTCACCTGGGGAAGAGGATTAGGAACTTCTCTTTTCCTAAGTCTTCACATGCCTTGCCTGTACTCTTACTAGTAACTGGTCGGTGAATGCCACCTTATACAATTAATTACTCTACCTCCTTATTTGCCCTCTCTTTTTCAAAGCTTGCTAGGTTCTTTCAAAATAGACAAACAACCCCTCTTCTTTTCTCCTCTATTTTGTATTATTTAATTTGTGACTTCAAAAGTGATCCTCATCATGATTGACAAATGCCAGAGAACCACTAATGCTGCACTTTCAACCAAGGTGCCATTAATGACCCTTCCCACAACTTCCAGTAAATTCCTCCAACTAAATGTTTTCCCATAAGCACAGCATTTATGAAAAATAATAATAGAGATCACTCTTCATGTCTTTATGTGTATGTATGTATGTATTTTAGGGGGTACCGGGGAATCAACCCAGGACCTCGTACATGGGAAGCAGGTGCTCAGCTGCTGCATCTGCTCCCCAATGAGAGTTGTTTTTCCTCGTTTGTTTGCTTGTTTGTTTTGCTTTTAGGAGGTACTGGGGCTCGAATCGAGGCCCTTGTACATGGGAAGCAGGTGCTCAACCCCTTGAGTTACGTCTGCTCCCCTTAAAATATTTTAATGACTATAATTGCAATGACATTGTCTTCTATGCTTTCATTCCAGATGTAGTTGCACATGGAGTACTCAACACAACAAATTAAATGGTATTTTGTGGTGTGCCTGCTTTGTAACATTGTTTCTAAGGAAAAATATGTTCTGGTTCTAAGCAACTGTCTGACAAGTAAACTACAATGCATTATTTTTGTAAACGGAGACTCCCTGTACTCTATTTCAGTGGAGATGCATATTTCAATTTCGATGCAAAGTGGGTGACCAATTTGCTTGTGGGATCCTTCTGTCTTCTGGCCTCCTCCTCCAGTTTCTGGGCTACATGATAACTTGACAGAAGAGAGCCAGCAGGGAGTTTGAGGTTGTACATGGGTGAGGGCATGTGCTTTTGGTCTGAATTTCAAAACGAAACTTTTGATGATCAATGGTTTTATCTGTATCTTCCCTTTCCTTTTGCCTGGTGACTGGCAATCTCTCATTACATTCAGCACTTTCCTTGGCTGAAGGATGAGTAGAGCTGAGGGGTCGCTATTCCTCTCTCTCATTTGAACAGGTCCAGCAGAGGGAAGCTGGAATGAATAGCCCATTATATCTGAAAGTATCCAAGCACTTCAATTTGTGACTGAAAACAAGCTTAGGAAAAGGGGAGAGGACTTAGCAGAGAGGAGAAACAATAAACTAAATGAAGGTATTAGATTAAATGAACCATAAACATTTTTCTCATGTATATCATGATTTTTAAAAATCCAGCAGAGTCTATAAAATAAAATTCATACAGAGGTTTATTTGGGAACCAGTGATTTCACTGTGTTATACTTCATTAAGTCTCTCGTAGTAATTTTGCCATAGACAGCTATTTTTAAAAGGAAGGGGTCAATTATATTGTATTTTATTCAACTGTGATTCTCAGAAGCAGGACTTAAATTCACTTGACTGTTGGGAGTGGCTCTATTCATGTCTTCCCTAAATTTTAAAGCTCGGATCTGTCAGGACAGTGACCTAAATTCCCCACGCAGTATAATAGGACTATTATTTATACCTTGCCTTCTAGACAGATCCAGCTAAGTTAGAACAGACACACGTTGTACAGAAGGATCAGCTCAAGTTGTTTTTTTTTTCCAAATTGCTACCTTTACAAGAGTGATTTGATCTCTAAGGATTAGCCACAATAGCCAAATCAAAAGCTGTTTATGTCAAATAGCCAAATAAAATACTTTAACTTTTTTTTTTTTTTTCCTGCTTGATTTTTAACTTAACCTTTTTGCTGCTATTTGGAGATCTTTAGGTAATGGGGTTCCTGAATTTTAAGAATGGAAGACCAATTTATTAAATTTTATCAGTTTCTAACAATTGGTTTTTGAGGCACATTTTAGCATAAGACCTCAAAGTAATCTGAGTGAAGTTTCTCTTGTTTTTAAGACAATACTTTCTGTTATTTCCATAAATTTAGTTCTCTTATATACATTCAGTCATTAAAATGAAAGAAGTTGTAACTAAATTCTTCTCTCAGGGGGATGTTATTACATATCGTGTCAGAAATTGTACAGCAATAATTGTACCAGACTTTAGAGTTGCTGTCACGGAGTTGAATTTCCCAGGTTATACTGAAGGCTGGAGGAGAGGTTTTCATGGAAAGCAGTCTGTATTGTGATAAGAAAGAATCCACTTTTTATTGTCTACTATACACTAGGATTTTTACCCTCCATCTCTAATTCTCACACCAATTTTGTAAGGAGGAATTATGATCTCTTCTTGATAAACTGGAAAATCCAAGCTTAGAGAGGATAAGAACCCACTTTGAGTTAAACAGTGAGTATCTGGCTTGTTGGGATTTGAACCTGACTATAAAACCCCACACTTTCGGGATCTCTCCACACAGAAACCCAGTATTTCTGAAATCTGTCTTCTGCCCTGGTGTGGGAGGAGACAGCTGTAGTGACCCTGTTGGCAAGACCCTGAGAAGGTCTTTGACAAGGACACGGTGGAAAGCACACCCTTTCTAGGTCTCTTTCTGAGTGAAAAGGGAATGTTCTTCCCCTCTTTCATCTCACTCTCTGCTCCATGATGCTCTGTCTTCTCTACAGCCTAGGTCTGCTCAGTTATCAGTCTGACCAGTTGTGACTGTGACTCTACCAGGTGCCAGAGGTGTGTCCTCTAAGCCCAGCCAGTGCCTTGCACAGCCTCTTCTTGGTGCACTATTTACTCCCCAAGGCTCATTCCTTACTCCTACTGGGAAAGCAATATGCAAAACCACATGCCTCGATGCTCAGAAGGCACTGAATATTTGATTACCAAATGGATGACATAAACAGAAGTGAATTAGTGCCAGCCACGCCATCATTGTAGAGAAAGCCAGTGCTATCTTTGTGAATTTCTAATACTTTGTAACAAGGGAGTGCCAACTGGTCTCAGGATTCGTCTAAGGAAGAAAGGTATTTGTTGGGAAAATGCTTACATACCTGCTGGAGGTAGCAGTCAATAAGGCTTTTGTAAAGAGGTTAGGACTTCTATACAACCTGGGGAAAGAACTTGGAGCTAAGTGTGCCAGTTCTGGAGACTTCAGATAATTTCCCCTCCATGTGACATTTGGTGCAAATGGATTTCCTTGTAAAAACTGGTGAAGGGCTGGGTTTTACCCTCAGGTTGACTTGCGGCCAAAGAGAGGCAGCAAACAAGAATGCAGAAACAAGCCAAGGGCATCATGAAATCTCACGTTGGAGCAGCCGTCACAGGTTTAAATCTTCCCCAGGCTTGGACAGATGAACCCATTAGATTTGATTCTCAGCAGCAAAGGAGTTCAAGTAACAGCTATACACGATAAAACTGATCCAGACAGCTAAGCCTGTCGCCCCTAACAACTCCCTAAACATCCCTTTCCTATTTTTCAAATGGAGAGTCAGTTCTCAATAGAAATTTAAACTTGTTTGAAGAGATCAACTCAGAGCTATTTTTTGGTGGTGGCAGTGGACTAGGTTATCCCAGGAAAGACCTGTCATCACAGAAACTCTGACTGCAAAAGCAGAGGCATGGGTAGTCATAGGAGGAAATGGAGAAGGAATCACTTTTTAAAAGTGACTCAGAATTCTGACTCAGAGAGACCTGGGCCAATTTCTGATCTCATCCTGGAGCTTTCTGAAGCACCTGGGTTTTCCCTGGAGATCTCCTACCTAGACTGGGGTTTAGGCCACACCTGTTCGGCCCCAAGGGGAGACGCTGACAAGAGCCCTCCCTGTGGTGGGATGCAGCTGTTTCCATCAGATTAGGCATAGATAAGAGTGATAACTTTTCTAGAAGCATAATTTACCACATATATCAATGATGGATGACAAACGATGGCACAATAAAGTGCCTTAGAAAAGATGCAAATGTTCCCTGCTCACAGAACTGGCTCAGAAGAACAAATGTGGTTGTACTTGATGGCATCCTGCTTTGCTCTAGAAATGTGTCCTTTATCTACTGTTTCTCAGAAACCTTCACTTCACCATCAAGTTTTGACTCAAACATGAAAACTCACTATCAAAGAAGAGATGGAAGTTCCACAACTTGAGAAATTAATTTCCATCTAACATTTCAAATTGAGTGTTTCATGGAAGGGAATACTTGAAAGAAGAAATTGGCTGAAGGAAATGAACTCTACATGAAGGAGCTTCTGCTAGAGTTTGAGCAAGGCTAACCTCTAAAATTCTTTGCTCTTTCTTCATTAAAAAATTTAATTTAGTGAAGCAACCTGAGAAGAATCATAACTAGAGCCTGCTAAAATACTGTCTGAAACTATTTCCTTTCTTTCATAAAAATCTTCAGAATACCCATCTGGAGTTGACTAGGTGGGAAAATAGGTTTTTAAAAGTTCCCATCTTTCATTGCCCCATATTTCTTCAACAGTTGAAGACTCTCACAGTAATGGGCCAATTTCATAGCTCAAGGGATTTGCAGAATTATTTTCTGACTTTGGCTACGGGGATTTTTCACAAATATAAACTCCCTGGGATGCCATCAGTGATCCTGGGAGAGAGCAGGGAATGGAGAAGAAAAGCAAATCAGCGACTCTCGGAATGGCATGAATCTATAAGAGCACTGCAGATGGGGATGGACACCTGATAAGCATTCCCAGACCACACTAAGGCTGACCCAAATCTGACAGGACCAGTTAGAATCAGATTCATCGTAAGAATGATTCAACCAAGTTTCCAACTTAATGAATTTGGCCCTGGAGAAAGGCCAAATCCTCACAGTCTTAGCCCCTTCCCACTCTTCTCTCCTCTTGCACTCTTTTTACCTTCCCCCTTGAATCTCTTCTCACACATTCTTCATACGCTTTCCACTGTGTTTTAACTAGTCATCCGAGTACTCTGAGGCCAAGTGATAACTTTATTTTTCGGTTATTGACAATGGCAGGAGAGTTCTGCCCAGCTCAGTACAGTAGATTCCTGCGTGGTGGGAAGTGGGGGAGGCCGTGAAATTCCTCCTCCTCAGTACTGTTTGTTAGAGAATTCGTACACCAGGAGAGAGGCAGAGTAGGGAAAAAAGCAGCTGGCACAGGTTCACTTTCTCATCTTCAAGGCACTCTGTGGTTTGAGAAAAAAAGGAGACTTTGGGCGGCGCTGGCAAAACCACCCTCTGTAATTGCTTTCATGTCCGCTCTCCCTAGCCCCAAAGCCTCCTTGCGCTGTGGAGTCCCTGGCAGAGCCATTGTTGGGCAGCACTTCCTGGGAAATCTTGTGAGTCTTTTGCTGCTTCAGCCAAGGAGAATTGTTACCAAATGATGTAGGCAGTTCCAATTCTTCAAGGGCAAAAGTATGTTGGTGTGTTTTAGCAAACAAGAAGAAGGTGAAAAATATTTCAATGTTTATGGAGTCATTTGATGAGATGCCATTTATTATATCGCTCTGAAAGAATTTCTCTTTGTGGAGATGTACAGTCATGAGTCCAGAATTTTCCAAACCTTAGACTCTTGAAGACCCTATCTGGGTGTCATCCTTTGAAAGGTTAGAAGATTGTTGTTTGTGTGTACACACCAGGCTCTCTCATCCTCAGGAATATTGCCATTTTGGCCTGGATAACTCTTTGCCCTGTGTCAGGGGCTGTCCTGTGCATGGCAGGACATGTAGCAGCACCTCTGGCTTCTTCCCACAGCTTCCAGCAGCAAAACCTGTCCTCCGGTTGTGACGACCAAAATGTCTCCAGACATTGTTAAACGTCCTCTTGACAAAGCAAAAGCCCCTCTCCCTCTTATTAAGACGGGCTCCTCTCACAGATGCCCTCCAGGATGCTGGACTTTCTCTTTTCCCTCATACTCTTGTCACAAGGTATTCCTTATTTTGTGGGAACATCTGATTTTTCTTATGGACATCTAGAAGAATATATATATATTAATTCCAAAAAGAAATTAATGGAGAATTGAAAGACTGAATTGATGATTTGCTATAGTAGGGTCTTAAACACACCTAGAGTTTAAACTAGGCCTATTTGTAGATGCCCTGATTGCCTTCTAAAGTATGACCTCTTTAAACCTGGGAAGCAATAAACTCTGCTTGTAGGAGCACTGGGCTGTCTGTCCTCAGAAAGATTGGTTTCTAATACATACTTGGACATTGATTCAAATTACATTTTAGCTCGGTAAGTCTATAAATTTCTGGCTATCCAGAGTTTCTAAAGTAAAGGTAGAGACTTGGCCCTCTCCTTACCTCCCCACAATTCCTAAATTTACGATGAACTATGTCAAAGGTAGTTGGGGACAGCATTGAAGCAATGGGTCTCTTCTGGGCTGTGCTGGGAGAAGGGACCTCGAGTTGAAGTGTGGTTGGGAGGTCTAATGAAGTATGTCAGAAAAGAGGTCTGCTTTCTTAAGAAGTGAGTGCTACAAAGTTTGGGACATTTTCATTTTACCATGAGTTTTGGGGATACTTGAATCAAAGGATGCAGGATCTCAGTTTTCTTTTTAGTGGAGCGGGAATTATTATCCTGAGAGGTACTGCTTGGATGGAAAGACATTTTTTCCAGGCGTCCTAAGGACTGGGAAAGAAGACATGGTGAGCCATAGCAATCTTAATCAAGTTTTTTCAAAGACATCCCTTCCCAGTCTCAAACAAAATTACCAGAGTTATAAGCCAACTGATAACATTTAAATGGCAGCTTTAGAGCAGATAGATCTATGATCGTTAACAACTATCTATATTGGGCTGCAGGAAAAGGAATTTATCTCGCTGAGGTTATTTTCCTGACAGTCTGCCAATGTAAAAGGACCCTAGATACAATATTTTAAAATAGTATGTCATTGTGTGAAAATCACGAATCTGGTCTCTTAAGAGTGCTTTAGGGGATTCCCAAATTAACCCTCACCCTGCTCTGAAAGCTAGGCTTACTTAAGCAGTGGAGGGAGCTGGTTTCAGCCTTGGCTGGGCAGCTCCTCCTCAGGTACTGTGTCCCCATTCTCCCTCAGCTGGTGTCTCGGAAAACAACAGGCTGCTCACACATTAATTCTTCGGGATAAGGATTGGCTCTAAGGGCTGGGTCCTTAATTAATTAATTAATTGTTAATTAATTCTTATTAATTAATAAGAATTAATCCGTATCCAGAATTAAAATGCTTAGGTGAGGGGCACATGCAGTGAGGGCACTGTCCCGTTTCCATTTCTCTCACATTGATGAGTGTTTTCTCGTGTGGTCATTACTGTGCAGTAATGGAAGGTTCTCATCCCTACTCCATAAAGCGTCCTAGAGGTATTGGGTTAGTGAAGGGAAATGGGCATGGAAGCTCAAGCCTGGTGTCAACCCCCTCCTTTTTTTTTTAAGATTTATTTACTCCCCCCCCATTGTTTTGTGCTTGCTCTCTGCTCTCTGTGTGTTCTTCTGTGTCTGTTTGTCTTTTCCTTTGGCAGCATTGGGAACTGATCCTGGGACCTTCCAGAGTGGAGAGAGGCGCTCAATCTCTTGCGCCACCTCTGCTCCCTGACCTGCTGCGTCTCTTATTGTCTCTCCTCTGTGTATTTTTGTTGCGTCTTCTTGCTGTGCCAGCTCTCTGCGCGGGCCAGCTCTCCGCTCAGGCCAGCTCCCCGTGTGGGCCAGCTCGCCTTTCACCAGGAGGCCCAGGAATCGAACCCTGGACCTCCTATATGGTAGACAGGAGCCCAATTGCTTGAGCCACATCCGCTTCCCTCAAACCTCTTTTCTAGGACCTGTCGGTAAACTGAAGTTACACTGGTAGCCACACCTCAGGTGTTACCATCTGAGAAATGGGGCTAATAATGTCTCCTTCCACCTCCCTCGTCCACACTGACACACACATATGCACTCGCACACACCCCTCAGAAGGATGCTGTAGTGCCTGAAGCAGATCGTGGCTATGAAACCACTCAGAAAACTGCAATGCGCTAAAACCCTGAAGTAGCTTTATCACGCACCACGGAGAGTATGCCACGCAGCCGGCAGTGTTAAGAGGCTTCTTGAAACATTGGGAATGCTGTTCCCTCAGGTGTCAGGTATATTTTCTAAAATAGATGTATCTGTTTTCTGGTCAATTAGAATTTCTGCCATATTAGCCAATTTGAATCTTTTGCCATAAAAAAAACTGGTTTCGAGTTATAGTATAATATAAAACAGCCAATACAGGGGAAGGATCTCCATTAGACATTCCAAATGGGTATTTTCCTTGTGTAAATGTTTGGGTACTTTGTTGAGGGAATATTTTGTTCACTACTGTACTCTGGTACCTGGCCCAGAATAAATGTTTGTTAAATAAATTAATGAAAACATCTAATAACTTTCCATCAAACAATCCCCCTCAAGCCTACCCATATTCTCAGCCATCAGAGGATTTTCCATCACACATAGTCCACATCTGAACATTCATATTCAGAAACACAGCTAGGTGTTACTAAAGTTTACTCATTTTTGGATGACAGAAACAAACCACAGATTGAAATAGAAGGTATTTAAACAATATTTCTGGCATGATTAAGAGAGAAAACAATTCTTTAGATGCTTTTAAAAAGTGACATTTATTTTATATATCCCACTTTTCATTAAGCAAACCATACAAATTAAGGGTGTTAACACATATTCTAATGCAGGATCAAGTAGAAATCTGAATGAAAAGATGACAAAATACAAAATGGCTATTTTTGTTCAAGATCCAGGAAAGATTCATGAACGTGTTTCTTTAAAATTCTATTTGTTCAATGCTAGACACCAGCAAACTTACCACCTATGTTGTACGGCATCTGTTCTAAGTCAGCCTACTATAACCCCACGGTGGCTCAGCAAAAGCACACTTACAAAGCGTGGAAATCAGAATTTATGGATATTAATTGCTTTAAATTTAACTTGAAGAAGACAAGTGAAAAAAAGAGCTGAGAGTTTTAGGATACTATCTATGCTAGAACTAAATTTTATATGAAGTATACATGTAAGGATTTCAGATTATGCAAAACCATATTGGAGTAGGACAAGATAAGTGGGATGGGAAGGCACCTGATGCTTATTAGGTACCTACTTTGTGCCAGACATTTTCTTGGTCACTTTACGTGCCATTTCATTAACAGCATACACTCCCACGTAACAGGATTTTATGCTCCTTATTTCAGCGCTGAGAAAATTTCGGTCAGAAAATTTAACTGCATTTACTAGGATTGGTGGAGATGAAATAGGAACTATGCTTTCTTGGGTTGGGAAGCCACCTCCCTTTGGATTTGGAATGTTGAAGGGGAGAACAAATAGAAGGAGAGTGGAAATAAGCTTTGTAAGCAGAAGAGGCCCCAATGGCTTCTGAGCAGAAGCAGAGGTAGAGGAAGAGAACATTGGTGGGAAATTAAATCACAAATACCCCAATGAGAGAGACGTGTAAAATTCAGTCCAGTCATTTAGCCTAAGTGGAAGATAAGCATTTCCTTCAAGTGAATTCAGTCTTGACTCTGATTCTTTACCCAACTCAGTCAAACCCATCCGAGGACTATATTTTCCTAGATACACCCAGACCATGTGCACAGCAGATGAGCCGGCAGCCTGGTTGGCCCAGGACTTGACCACTCGAAGTGTGGTCCTCGGACCAGCAGCATGAACACGACGTGGGAGCTTGTTAGAGACGCAGAGTCTCGATCCCTACACCAGACGCACACAGTCAGAGTCTGCCTGAAAGAGACTTTGACGTAGAGTATGTACACAAATGTCTGAGAAGCAATGATCTAGGAGACGATTTCTTAGTTTCAGCATTATCTACTCACTTTCACAAACTTTTTAGGGGACCATAAGTGACATC
This sequence comes from Tolypeutes matacus, assembly GCA_026826555.1. Lineage (NCBI taxonomy): Eukaryota > Metazoa > Chordata > Mammalia > Cingulata > Chlamyphoridae > Tolypeutes > Tolypeutes matacus. The sequence goes on along the minus strand of JAKSZT010054342.1, from coordinate 4,241,626 downwards.
TCACTTCCCTCATCCACAGCCTACAATTAGGAAAATATCCAAGGAATAATGCCTTGGACTTCACTGCTTCTTATCCTCCAGCCTTTTCCAAATCTATCAAAGGAAACAATTCTCTATATTTATTTTAATTTTGTACATAACCTACCTGATCTTTTCTCTTGTTCTAAAGGGTATATGATAACATGCCAGGGCTGAAACACATAGAAGAGAATTACAATACTGTGAGGTAGGAAAAACAAGAAAGGTAGCTAGAGAGCACGCTATTTACTCTTTCATCATCAGCTTAGCCATTTGTTTGCCCAGCCCTTCATGGTTTCAATGTGTGGTAAAGTAGTGGAACTAAGTAGTATGAATTCATTCAAGCAGGAGTAGAAAGGCTTCTACTTACCAGGGACTGGTTTAGGTTGGAGGCAAAACCCAATCTTACATTTTAAATATCAGGTCAGAAAGGATTTTGAAATATTTTCTTTTATGTAATAAAAAAATGTCCCCTTAAGCTCCCACAAAGATTCAGTCTTCATGATAATTACAGTAATCACGATTCTGATGTTGCTGCTATTTTCCCCTAAATATTTATTTTATGACCTTGACCTTCCCCATCTTTAACCACCCAATATTATATGTATATATCTACCTAGATATATATTGATTTCTTACAACATGTGCATATGTATTGCCCGATTTTAAAGGAATTGCTGTAACATCTGAGTGTGCCCATGTTTTTCAAATTCAATCTCCTGAACTTTCATAGGCTGAAACTTAGCCATTGGATGCTTCTGATGCTAACAACGGTTGACAGTCTTTGATTCCTTACTGTGTGGCATTTCTTTTAATGTTGGCAATGTCCTTATGAGGAGACACTATTCTTACCTGCATTTTATGAAGGTACACGCTGAGGCCCGGGGAGCATAACGAGCGTTACACAGCTGGAGTTGGGAGCCGTGGCCAACGCGGTTATTCCCCACTGTGGTAGAGACGTCCTGACCTCCCGTCCTGGATGACTAAATGGGGCTTCCTAGCATTGAAAGCAAAGTCTGCCTGGGGAGCAAGCGTGAAGCTGAAGTTTATTTTCAGATTTCCTTCTTTATCCCTTCCTCTGATCTTCAAATGCTCTTTATTTTTCTTATGAAAACCCTTTCTCTGGTTGAAAATTAGAAAACTTCTAGGATTTGTTAAAACTTGAAATTGAGATCAACAGAGGGCGAATCCTACAGAACAGTGTTTCACCAAGTGCTGTGTGTGCTTGGGAAAGTTCTCTGCTAAGTGAGTTTGGGGAAGCCTAGATTTAAAAATAAGTAGTTTTAGTACCGTGAAGTCTACGCACGTAGGTATGTAGGTTTCCCTGTCCTGCCTGCCCGCCCAGAGCCCATTAGCACGTATGTAAACATTTTCCGAGCTCATCACCTGGTACACCAGTTTTGGAAATTCTTTTGAAAGGGCTGTTTGATTTAGAATTCCATTTTTTTTTAAGTTCTACATTAATGGGGCACATATGTCTAGGAAAACTTTTAACCCTGGAAGCTAATGTAGAGAAAACAAATATATATATATTCTTTTTCATTTACTTAAAATATATATTTATTTTAAATTTCAAACTAGCAAGTTGCTTGTAAATATTCCAGGCTACCTTGAGTCAAATGGCAGTACGTCACATGCAAAGGAAACACGAATTAATTTAAAAAAACGTTGAAAAGAGATGTGTGTTTTTATACAAGTTACTTGAGACAGCGATGGGGGATTCACATCAACCTACACACATTCCTAAAGCTACTCCTTCATGTCTCTGCTCTTCCCAAAGTTATACCCCTCAGGCACCAGCTCAGCTCGCTGCCATTCTCTTCTACTGCTGTTTTTCTCCGTTTACTTCCCTTCTCCTCTTCTCTTTGGTTAGAATCCTTCAGGGGTTCTTGGAACTGAATCTCTCTCTCTCTCTCTCTCTCTCTCTCTCTCTCTCTCTCGCTTTAAATAAAGATCAATTTAGACTATTTTTCTTTCTCCAGATTGCCTCTCTAGTATTCACACCTGTCTAGAACACAAAACATCCTTTTCCTTAGAAAGGGGGGAAACTGCAAATATGTTGATATAATATTTTAAATTCCTCTCCTATGAGAACAATCTGAATTAAACTGTGCTGAAAAGTGTTGAGGGATTATGAATAAGACCTGTTTATCTTTATTTCTTCAAATGTTTAAAAATTAGTATATTGGATTTCCTAGAGTCCAAGATGCTGCTAACTGTAGGAGCAGTTGTCATCAGGGGAGAAAATGCCAACTACAATTGTAAACACCACTGACTGCCATGGTCTTCCAATTTTAGAGAGATTAAAACATGAAAAAGGTGCATCTTGGAAACAAATGTAATAGAGTTCCTTATATATTCTATAGGTAATTAATTTATATTTATATAAAAATTCTGCAAGTTCCTTTATTCTTTGTAGGCCAGCTTTCCTGCAATGTGAATCATAGGTGACTTATAATAGAATCATTTGGGCGTGCTCATTCATTGTAAACATAATTAACAGCAGTGAAATCTATACATGAATGTGGTTATAAGAGATAATGTTGGACTGTATAAATTGTAATAGAATAAAAAATTTTTTAAAAATTCATGGAACTACACTACACAGTAAACCCTAAGTTAAACCACGAACTACAGTTAATATTAAATTATACCCATGTGCTATCATCAGTGTAACAAACGTTCCACACCACTGTAAGATGTTGATAAAATGCTATGTGGGAATCCTGCATTTTTTGCATGATTGTGCTGTAAACCCATAACTTCTCTATTAAAGAACAAAAAATCACTTAGGAAAAAAGTACAGTTTCTAGGCCCCATGGCAAGTGTATTGAGACAGAATCTTGTGCCAGGGCCTCTGGGCAGCAATATTTTTAAAAGCTTTTCAGTTGATTCTACTACGCAGGCAGAGAAGAGAGCTTTAAGGTAAACTTAAGGTAAGAAACTATTTAAAGTGTAATTCCCAGACCTGAAGCAATAGCATCACCCAGAGTTTCTTAGACATGCAGGATCTCAACCCTCACCTCAAACCCACTGAAAGGGAATCTGCATTGTAAAAGACGTCCAGATGACTGCTACATTACAGTTAGAGAAGCTTTGCAGATCAAAGGACCTCAAAGTGGGGTCCTGGGGCAGCATTCCCTGGGAACTTACTAGAAGTGCAAATTCTCAGACCCCATCCCAGACCCAGCCAATCAGACTAGGGGTCTGGACGCAGGGACTGGGAGTGGGGTGGGGTGTAATGGAGAGATGGGGGAATGGAAGAGTGGTCTTGGGTTTAATAAACCCTCCAGCTGACCCTGATATATGCGAAAGTATCAGAGTTGCAGTCGATGTGTTTATTAAACATACCTGATGTCAAGTGCTAATCAGGCTAATGCAAGGCAAAGCTCTTTAGCTGATGGTAGCATACCTTTTTTCTCAGTCATGGTGATTAAGAGGCATTAACTAGTGTCTAAAGGATGAAGTAAGCCTTTAATCCCAGGTGCTAAAATAATAGCAGATAGAACAATTGGGAAAAGACAGGCAATAAAATGCTGGCGAACGCTGATCATTCATTTTTAAGTGGGTCAGAAAGAGACTGAAGAATTTTTCTAGCTTTAATCTCTTAGTTCAGCATTTTTTTCTGACTCTTCACAATATCCGTGACAGAACTATCATGTGATGAGTTCTCGTAGTATCTAGTAAGCTCTCTTTCAGATGCTGCAACCGCTAACTCAAATTCAGGGCAAAAGAGTGGGTACTTACTATTTCTTTTCCCCACTTATATAAAGGGTAAGAGCTGATGACGTGAAAACTTTTGGGAAAGATTATTGAGTACCTACCAAAAACCAGGGGTTGTTGGATGCTAGGAATTCAAAGATAAAAAGATAGTGCCTGCTCTCAGGGAGCTTACATTCTAGGAGGGAAATAGACACTGCAAAGAAATCATTTCACTACAATATGACAATGAAGGCATGAAATTATTATTATCATCACTGTCCTAACATCAGTAACAAGGAGAAAGATCAGTAAAAAACTACGGCAACAATCTAAGCTAGAGGCTGAGCAGTGGCAAAATGTAGATGGGACAACCACACAAGTGTCTTCTGAAATGCAATTATTTACAGTCAGCTATTGATTCATTGCATTCACTAGAGGTAACAAGCCACTCAGGTGACTAGGGATGGATAATTTTGAAAAAACAAGAAACCAAAACTTCTGACTTGGGAAGACTTTATAAAAATATTTTAAACTATCCAATCCATGTCTGCTGCTCCACGACGTGGACTTTATATTACGGCAGTGTCCTGCGACCGTGTTGTTTATGCCAGTGTTATGCGCAATTAAGCACCATGACAGAATCAATAAGAGTCTGAAAGCAAGATGTGGCACAGATCATCCATGAATGCAGCTCTCCTGACAAGCTAAGGATAAACCTTGCAGAGAGAGAGATGCTTCCCAGAAATTGTTTTCCCTTCAAGATCCAAAGTAAGTGGTTGTAGTCCAAGGATAAATGAGCACAATCATCATTATGTTAGTAGTCCCAACGTTTAGAAACACAATATCAGGGTTTTACATTCCATGCAAATACATTTTAGGAAGGGTATGCTTAAAGGGTATGCTTTGTTATTATAAGGGCACCCTATAAACATCACTTTCTCCAGGAAGCCTTCTCTGACTTTCCCATCTTAAGGTGGTTTTTCCCCAACTCCCTGTGTTCTTTTTGAACTTTTGCATTCTTCAGTCATAGCACTCATCCCTCTGAGTTGCAGTTACTTATTTATTGCCCTTTTCTCCCTGATAAAGACCAGAAGATTATTTGGGTTTTATTTACTTCCGTGACCCTAAATCTTCTTAGTCAGGTATTCATCCACCCATCCATCCACCCATCCATCCATCATCCATCCATCATCCATCCATCATCCATCCATCCATCATCCATCCATCATCCATCATCCATCCATCATCTATCCATCCATCAACCCATCCAACCATCCATCCATAATCCATCCATCCATTTATCCATCCATCATCCATCCATCCATCCATCATCCATCCATCATCCATCCATCCATCCATCATCCATCCATCCATTCATGCTGTATGTTAGGTGCTGCTTTAGGCACTGGGAACATAACATTGGGAAAGACAGACAAACTCTCTGTTATTAAGGAGCTAAAGGCCTAGTGGAGGGAGACAGACAGTTAAACACATAAACAGATAAATGCATAAATAAATAACTTCAGAGAGTGAGAAATGCTATACAGTTAAAGCAAGGCAATAGTGTGGAAAATAATGGGGTGGGGTGGGATCCTTCAGCTAGTGTTGAGCACGGGCCTCCGTGAGACACTGACTTTCGAGCTGAGATTTATGACCATGGGAAGTTCTAGGGAAAAGCATTCCCGGCAGGAGGAATGATAAATGCACAGGCCCCGAGATGGTTTTGTGCTTGGAAATCTTGAGGAACGGGAAGAAAGTCCGTTTATTCAGCTCCTAGCTGCAGGGGTGAGGAGCAGAGGTGTAGCCCACGTTTTGTCCTAAACACAATAAAAAGCCTCTGGTGGGTTATAGCAGGCTGAACGTCATGGTTGGATTTGCATTTTAAAAAGACATCTCTGGCTGTCATGTGGACACTGGAGCACGGGGACACAAAAGAGGGCTGGTGTTCAGGAGGCAGCTGCTGATGGCAGGGAAGAGAGTCACGCTGGCTGAGACCAGGCTCTAGCAGCAGAGAAGCAGAGACGTGCTCAGGCCTAGAGGCTGTGCTGATAGGACTTGCTGCTGAAGTGGGCTGCGAAGGAAAGCGTGACCCTTAGTCTGTCTTAAGCAAGTGGGTGGGTAGTGATGCCACTTACTGACACAGTAGGAGGAGCAGATTGGGAAGTGGGGTGTCAAATCAAGCGTTCACTTTGGGATGTATTGAGTTTGAGCTGCCTATTAGATGTCCACAGCTTCTGGAAAAGTTTAGGATCCCTGGCCAAATCAAACGGTGGAGGGTACCTGTGATGGTCAGGCTCACGTGTCAACTCAGCCAGGTCGTGGTGCCCAGTTGTCTGGTCAAGCAAGCACTGGGCTAACTGTAATGCAAGGGCTTTTCACGGACTTTAATCATCAGTGAGTCAACTGCATAGATGGCTGATTGCATCTACAATCAATTGAGGAGACTGCCATCAGCAGTGAGTGACATATTCAATCATTTGAAGGCCTTAAAAGGGGAAGTGACTTCAGCATTCAGAGAGAGAATTCCCATCTCCACTGCAGACAGCGTCTCCTGGGAACTCATCAAGGACCTTCATCTGAGCCTCTGGTTTGCAGCCTGCCTTGTGGAATCTGGACTTGTGCATCCCCATGGTTCCGTGAGAGGATTTTATAAAATCTCACACTATTTACAGGTATCTCCTGTGGCTCTGTTTCCCTAGAGGACCCTGACTAACTCAGTGGCCTTTGTATGTTTCTATCACTGGAGAAAAGTCGTTAGGATGTTGGCCTTTGGAGGGAGACAGACCCGTGACTGTCTCAGTTTTGCTCCTAACCCAGCCATGTCATCTCAGATGCTTAACTTCTTGGAGTCTTTGTTTTCACACCTGGCAAAGATCTACCTCATGGGGTTGCTCTGAAGACTAAATTAGAAGGTGTGTGTGAGATGCCTGGTGGAGCGCCTGGAACACGGTCGCATGCAGCAACGATACCAAAAGAAACGCTGGCTGTGATGCTGGTGGCAATGAGCTGGCTAGGGGACCAGTGCCAAGGGAGACCTCAGCGGCAAATGGAGAGCTGTGGTCTCTATGCTGAGAACTGCACCAAGAAGGACAGGAAGTCTACTTTTCAGTAATCAGACCCCTCTCCTCCTTAAAGTTTCTGTTATTTCATGTTGTCGAGGGCCAAGACAGCTCCCCCAGGGACCACATGGCATGCACACTTTGTACTCCCAGTCATAGGAGGTCCTACGAGATGGCACCTACATTTAGTTCCTTATTAATTCACTTGTCCATTCTCTCCCTCAACAAATACTTCCCGAGTGCCTAGTTGGGCTGGCACTGGTGATGTTTATGAGCAAAGTGCCGTTAAGTCAGTTTTCTCACTACACAATAAAATCACTCAGAAGATTAACTTCTCTCCAGGTTTAAAATTTGCAGAGAAGACTTGAAGGCACTTTGGCTCAGCACCTCACTCAACACGACATTGAACATGGCCCGAAAGTGGCCTCAGTCTTTCGTTCTGCCACGCAAACTGGACATCCGAACACTGCTCCAAAGGGTCAATAGATAATAATAAGGATAAAGAGAACTGAGTGGCATGATTTTTACAGATAGTTTTCAAAAGTCTGCTTTTGGAAAATAACTTACATTTTAGGAAACAACTGGAATTCAAATGGGGTCAGGATTTGCATTCAGTATTTTCCTTTACATATACTGTATAGCTATTAAATGATTAGTTGCTTGATTAAGATTATGCTTAAGTTTAGAACGAAATAAATTCTGTAGCTATAAAATGGATCCAGTTAGAATCTGCTACTTCAAGTTAACTGAATCACTTGTAGAATAAACAGACAAATTGACTGGCAAGCATTTAGAGCACGTGGAGCAGAGTAAACGAAGTAGAAGAAAAAGAGGTAGCAGTGGTAATACCTGGAAGAAAGGAGAAATGATGGAGGAGTGGTAAAGAAGGCAACAGTGGGTAGGATGGAGTGCAAAGTGAATTTATGGTATGACAGCTTTTATGATTTCTATGCCTCTTTCTTTAGATGAGAATCCTTCCATTATTTTAAAGGAAGAAGGCCAAAAATATAATCTCTAGAGAATAAAAATCAAGATTACAAAATAGAGTCAGGCATAAAGCCTAAACAAAGCTTCACAAGCATATATTTACCTCCTTGGGGTCCCTAAAATGTGATTTGAAAAGAAATGCGGATGGGAAAAAAACTTCTCCAAATGTGAGTATGTCAGAGGGTAAGAACTGATCAATATTCAGGAATTAGCCAAGAGTGTCAATCCAGGACAAAAAATGAATGTGAACAGCTGTGTTTCACAATCTGACCTCAGGACATTGGATCTTTAGTATTTCCATAATATGACTGCAGAAAATATGTCCCTTTAGCCTTATTTGCTTTCCTTAATGGATAACGCTTCTGGCTTGGATCTTCATGTGGAAAAAAGGATCTTTTGTCTCATAAAATGTTGCAGACGCTGCTATGGTAACACACTTTAATTTTATTCCTATCTCAGAAGATAAACATGGAAAAATGCAATTGGCAGTTTAACCTAATATTTAGCATCAACTTTAGGTCCACAGAGCATTCTGGTTTTTTTTTTTTTTTTTTTTTTTTAAGGAACATTGGCACTTTTGTTAACCTGCTGTACTCAATTAAGCAGAATCCTAGAGCCCTGTCTGAAAGGTATTACTCTGCCAACTTAAAAATACCATGTGGCCAAGTTTCAAAACCTGCAAGGGAAAAGAAAGCTCACTGCTTCTATGACAAATTCTTAGGTGGCCAGAGTAGGTTTGCATTTGTGGGAATTTTCTTCTGGACTGAAAATAAAAACCAATCATCTCCGCATTTTCGAAGACAGCATCAATTTGGTTTGAAATAAAATTGAACAGATTGAATTAGTTAATGCTGTTTTTCTACTGCATTACATTAGAACCCTTGGCATTCAACTCAGTTCACTTTGCGCTGAGTAAATAACCAAGGCTACAGCGCCCGTGGTGATCTAAAGCCCAGGTTCCCGGCCACAACAATATAGATCAGTCCATGCCAGAGCCTAAAACAAGGTGAAAACCACCAGTGGAAGAAAAGTCACAGGAAACACGGTCAGCATTGTACTGGCTGGACATAAATTCTGTGATGTTTCTCTTTAGAACTGTAAAGAGAAACCAGACGGGGACTGGGTTTTTAGAAAACTTCTCTCTGCTGTTATTCTCACTCCACGATTTAAAAAATATCTTTTCTTCTGAAATATAAAGGCTAAGGCAGCAGAAGTTAACGAAGGCAGTGGCCAGTGTCCTTAACGTCCAGTCCAACCACATGCCACACGGACCTGCTCCGAGGACGAGTAGCTTGGCTCATTCACTAAGTGATGAGAAAACACGCAGCCTGCTTAATTTCAGTTATCCCAGACCTCTGTACCATAATGAAAAAACCCAGCGTTACTGATTTACACGGGGGCATTTGGAAACAGCCGTGGTGAATGTACTAGCAGTACAGTGCCTCTCAAATACCACAACATACACAAATTGCTAGCAACTAAACTGAAGTGCCTACCTAGGTTGTTCCTGAAGAAAATGTCAGCACTTTGTAATATTTTCCCTTCCAAAAAAGGTCCCAAGAGTCTGCATCTATAGATGAGCTCATGCTCTTGAAACGGGAAAGATTAAGTGAGAGGGAGAAGGAGAGTGAGAGAGGGCTGCCCACACCGACACTCCCTGTGCTGGAAAGGCCCCGCTGTGCCATGGCGGCTCTTTGGTCACTCGGAGTCCTGGAGCAATATTTGCCCAGTTGCTGTGTCGAGAGGGGTGGCTGCCAATTCACGGCACTAATCAGCCTGAACCTGGGCCATGCAGATAACGCCGGTTATTGTCTGAGTTATAATGTGCTTGCTGATAAGATGCGGCCCACTGCAGGTAAGAGAGAGAGGAATCTTTGGTGACAAAGTGTAGAACTGCCACAGACATTTCTCTGCCACTGCTCCAAATTCTTACAGCTGTTGCAAACATTAAGTCCAGGGAATTTCTTCCCCCCCCCCAATGTATTTTAGTTATTTATTTGTTAGCAGGTACTGGAGACCGAACCCAGGGTCTGGTAAACACAAAGCAGGTGCTCAACCACTGAGCTACACTGGTCACCCTATTTCTTTGTTTTTTTCATTACACTTACCCCCTTCAAGAATTATGTACATCTAAAAAGAACACATGTAAATGTTTTCTTAGAAAGGACACTGTGCCTGAAAAATAAAAGTCATTGCACTCCAACTCTGAGAACCCAAGAAAAAGATATTTAATGTCCATCCCAAGGAAGAGAGAGTGTCTGCAACTGCAAGCCAGACAGTTCTCTCCATCTGCCCCATGAGATCTAAGCCCTCTCTCAATCAGAAACAGAGTGGGCATCACCATCCCAAATCCTCAAGACTGGGGAATGAACAATGGACTAAAGTAGACTATACTATAGAATTTTTCAAGAAGATTATTAACTAGAATGGAAATGATCTACTTATCTCCAATTTGTTCCCTATTACTGGTTAGATAAGGCCCAACTGAATCTTTTGGCCATATGTTTGTTTATTGGCTATTAACAGAAATAAAAACTAGTAAAATAATAGATTCATAAGGCAGGATAAACGACTCATGGTACAAAAAGGGACTGTGGCTGCTTTGAAGTCTGTGTTAGTATACTGAGGAATTTCAACTTTCATCTTGAGTATTTTTAAAAAATTAGAATGAAAAAGTTTTTAGATAATTGAAAAACTCCTCAATTTATAATGCAACAGCTGAAGTTTCAAATATATTTAAATTTCTAATCTCAAATATGTGAGGCCCAAATCATGCTACTAAAATCTGGCCTCTTCTATAAGGCAGCTAAAAGGTGCAGCTCAGTGGTAAGTGAGGGAGTAAACGCTCATGGCGGCAAAGACTGTTGCAGAATGTGGCTCCAGCTCTTTTTCAGTGTGGCTTCCCCTTTCAAGGCAGATGTTTCCTGAGAGTTTCGAGGGAACAATCTGGTGTACCCCCAGTCCCATTTGCTGGGCCTGGTCATCCGGGCTATTCAGAGACCCTTCTTTCTGTTCCCATGAAAAACACACAAATGAATGACCCCAATGTCCATGACAATCTGCAGATTTCTTTAGGTTTAGTACTTTACTTGCCATAGTTGTTAAGACTAAGGCTGGAAAAAAAAGAACGAGCTTAGCAATCGTGTCGTTGGGGGAAGAAGCAGGCTAAGAAACATTATGCTTACTAAACAGAGCACATTTATCTTTTCATGGATTCAGGGATCAATATAATTTCCCAAATATGAATAGCTGGGCTTGAAAAGTCTAGATGAGTGTCTCCCTAGGAATAGGCACAGCCTTATATTCCTGTGGCTTCGATCTCCCCAAATAGGTTTTTTTTCACTCTAACATAGACTTTTAAAATCTGCTTTTTAAAAACTGCATGCAAACTGGATGAATTTTATTCTTCATAGCAAGGTCTAAATCTAGAAAAGAGTGTGAGCTGAATTTGGTGACTGAAAATATATTACTTTTTAGTAAGTGATACTCTAGCACTCCCAGGGAACATTTTGTGTTGGATGATGGCCAAGGAGATTAACTACATGCTAAGAGGCCATATCCTTTCTCTTACATTATCTGTACTTCATTTCACACTATTGTAATCAAAATACCCTCTGTGTGTCCAGAATTTGGTCACAGGACAGGTCAAAAGGGCTATATATATATATATATATATATATATTTTTTTTTTTTTTTTTTAACTTTATTTGTACATTTAATAATTGAAAACATAAACAACTAAAAACTAAAAAGTAAACACGACGTGGAGAGATAGGAACACTTTTTCACTGTTGGAGGGCTATAGGTATTTTAAGGAAGAAGCAAACAAAACACCACACAGCACAGAACACACTGATTCTGCAGCAGACACTGGCACTATCTGGCTGGATTTAGATGACAGCCTTTTCTCAAAGCTATAAAATTTCATGGAGCATTAAAAAAATACAAAAAGGAGCCCACTTTTTTTATTATGGCAGCTTTTCCTTTCAATTCAAAACAGATTCTCTTGTATGAGATTTTTTCCCCCATGAAGTGGGTTAATGGTGACAAGGAAAAATACATTATTCAACAACAAAAGAGAAGTGCCAGGAAACAGCAGAAACTGGCTTCTAGGAATGCTCTTCTCAGGCGTAAAACTGAGCATGCACTTCCCTGGTAGGAGCACTGGTGGCTTTTCCTGCTCTCCAGATGAAGCTCCAACTCCTCCAAGACCTCTCCACCTCCCCAGCCTCACCCTGCTCAGTCAAGCTGGACACGTTTTAACGGGGTGGGCGTGCTGTGTCCTTTCTGAACCGGAGGTTTCGCGCACGCCATCTTCTTGGCCTGGAATATCTACCTTCTTTGTTTCTTTTCCTCACTTACCTATAAGCCCCCTTCAGGTCCCAGCTGAAGACGTGTGGCATTGTCTGCTTGCTCGTATTTCCACGGGAATCAGGCTTTTCTTCTCGTAGCACTCATCACGAGTGTCATTACATGCACCCAGAGAAGAGCAACTGCCTCTAAATGAGCTCTGCTGCATCCTCAGAGGTTACTGCAATATCTACCTGCTGTAGAGTAAATACTCCATAAATGTTTGTTTCGAGAACGTGCATTTGAACAGGGACAAAGACTTATGTTGGTGGCATTGGTCAGAACAAAAAGTGGACTCCAGTTTTCTCAAGGTTGACATCCTATCTACTTTAGGAAAATGTGTGCTCGCGATGGGAGCACAGGTAATGAGGGTGGATCTGCCTTTGGATCAGTCTAGAGACTCATGATATGATCTATGGAGGTTTTTCCTAAAATGATGAGGATTCAGACCTACAGTTAAGAATGACTTCTAACCCCTTGGGATCCTGGAGAGATAAATTTTGTAAACTCAGTATACGTCATTGTCCAGGCTATTGTTTTCATTTATTTCCACTCTTAATTTCAGTTCCCAGACTTTTAATTCCTCCATGGATTTCTGTCGTTAGTCTCATTCAAGAATTTTAACTGGCATTTTATATTCCCTCCTTGGCCATACACAGATAATATCCAGCTGAGTCTATTCTCAATTTTAGATTATTTCATCTTTCCTAATAAACTGTTGAAGAGCCATGTATTTCATTTATATCTCTATCTGTGCCTAACACAGAGATATGCCATAAAATCTCCTCAGAAGCTTGTTAGACACATAGACAAACAAATGAATGACTAATAAGCAGAGTTGTATGAGTATAGAAAGAAGTCGTGTGAGAAGATTAAGTGTTGAAACACAGAAGACTGGGGGGACATAGGTCACCTCACTTGGGACACTGGTTATACTGGTATCAGCATTGCCTTATCTGACCCCTCCTTGTAGGGGACACAGGCTTTTGTTAACATTTGAACAGGAGACCTGGAAATGCTAATTGAGGTAGCTCAGTAAATGTGGAGTGAATTCCCTGTGAGTCATTTGCATAGTGTGAACTACGATAAGGTCATAGTAAAGGACAGCTAGAAGCAGAACAGACATTTCTTTCTCCCCATCCTAGTGAAGTTGAGGCAAATTTCTTTCACAGCATGCCCGGGAATGCTTCACAGCCTGAAACTCAGTGCCGTGGTGAGGAGGTGCTCTAATGGAGAGCTGCTTAGCTCCTGGAAAGTTTCCTTACTTTGTAATCCATGACACACTAGGCAAAACTCTTGTGATGTGCTATATCTATTGGGATATACCACTTCCTAGCTATGTACTGCTATATACTGTGAGGACGAATCGTGCGTTGTTGCTAAAACTTCTCACCTCAAGATGTACATTTATTTAAAAGACACATAGTAAAATTAACAACATAAGAAAAAATGGCATTGTCACTTTGGGGTTACTCAGTGTGCTTAGTTGTACTGAGATTTTGGCTTTAATTCTTGAGGTGGAGCTGTGCAAAGGAAAGATACCTGACTGATGCCAGGATGCTTATGATTATCATCTGTGTGTCCTCACGTGACAGAGAAGCTCAAGGTTCTGTCTAGTCTCATTTTAGTGGCGCCTGGTTTTAAACACCTTCTACATGCCATCTCCTAACCCTTTATCTGTAGCTCCTTTACACTCCAGATTCTTATCTATACCTGTTGGATGTCTCTAGTCAGATATCTGGTAGGTATCTCATGTCTAAAACAGAAATCTTGATTCTAACTCTCTTCTCAATCACCTACCTCTGAAATCTGTTCATCTACAAGTTGCTCTTGTTTTAGTTAATAGGTCCAGTATTCACTCAATTACCCAAGTCCCAAATTGCCTTTTATTCTTCTATTAATTCCCACAACCAATCTGCTGAAAGTTCTGCCAACTCTGTCTCCAAAAATATATTGCAAATCTAACTTCTTTTCACAATTCCCATGGCTATGGCAAGCCATTCCCATTTTCCTGATGGACTAAGTCCCCTTCCTCTCCTTTCACAGATTCTCCCATGGTCCATTCCCCACACAGAATATGTAGCCATGGACATCTTCTGAAAACAAAATGCAGATCATTTCTCTTTTAGAATCATCTAATGGCTTCCCATTGCAGTTAGAATAAGAGCCAAACTCCTTTCCATGGTCCGCAGCCCTACAAGATTTGGTCTTCTCCAAGGTCCTTCCTTCCATGCTCCAGCTACATTGGCCTTCTTTCTGTAGTTCAGGCAGTGCCACTCTTGCTCTCATCTCAGGACCTTGCTCTACTGATTTCCTCTTCTGGTCACGGTTTCCTCTCTGCTGTTACCTTCTCAGGAAAGCCTTCCCTGACCACACCCTCTAAAGCAATCCTACATCCCTGGTCACTCTCCAGCCTGTATATTTATTTTCCTCAAGCACTTAACACCATTTGAAATTATTTTACTTATTTATTTGACCCCTCACCAGAATATAAACTGTTTAAGGGCAGGAAGCTTGTTTATAACTAAATGCCCGGTATCTAGACCTCTGAAGTAATCCCTCCGACTCCTTCGTAATGAATGAGTTAATGACTCTCAGGCATTACATACCTTCCCTGTGCCTCTGTTTGCTACTCTAAATATTGTGACGTATAGAAATAATACAGGTAAACCACCTAGCATAGGACCCAAAACATAAAAGACACTGAGATATTTGTTGGGTATAGAAATGATGGAGGTAGTTTGGTAGAGTGAAAAGGATACTTGGAGTTGGAGCACTAGGTTTGAGTTCTTTTAATTTTATTGTCTATGTGATACTTGAGTCAATCTTTGAAATTTTCTGAGTTTCTGTTTCTTCATCTATAAAATAAGGATAATCCAGTTGTTATGAGGATAAACGTTTAGGCAATGTGCTCTGCTCTGTAAAATGTTAAGCGCTAAGCAAATACACATAATTCAAATGTTATTATTATGTGGAAATGTCTTTGCTTAATGGACTGAGTTTATGGTAGCTCTTCCTCTTTCCACTGACATTCTTCCTGAAATGTTAAGTGTATATATGTTGAGGTCCCCAAACTGACCCCATTTCAGATAGACAAATTTATCCAAAAAAATCAATAGATGGGAATCTACTCCAGTTCAAGTAAAGGCAAGCTTTGGAAACTCTCTCTCAGGGGTTAGAAATAATTATAAGAAAGTTAGAATAATCTGTGAATTTAAATCCCACTGCAATTGTGAGTTTTAGCAGGAATGAAATTTTTTTATAAGATCAGAAAGATGTTTATGATTAAGTTCTTGACGCTTTTTCTAACTTAAGAAAGATTTTTGGAAGTAAGTCCTCTGCGCATCAGTTGCGACCAGGTGGTCTGCTTCTTGTCGGTAGACTTTCCCAGCACCTGTCCGCGGCCATTGTGAATGCGGACTGGTAGTGACTTGGCCGCCCCTGGCTCGTCCTTGACTGCATCCTGTCCCGGGAGGTCCGGGGGGCACAGGACCCCGAAAGGACTGGGCCCACATGTGTCTCGCAGTCACCTTCCTGACTCCAGGGCAGAACAAAAGGCACGAGAAACAAGCCTCCCTCTGAACTGAAGATTAGTTTTCTTACTTTTCCACGGACAACGCTTCCTCTGTTCTTGCAGGTAACTCTGCTTTACAAAGCAAATGAATCCTAACCAATAGCCCAGTTATGCTAGAACTTGTATTTGTGTGTGTGTGTGCATCTGAAAACATAAAATATTTGTCCATTTCCAGAAAGGTTATCCAAATGGAAAGTCAACATTTTGTGAAACATATTTAAGGGTTAAAGTTCATTGAGGATAAGGATTGAATATGTCTTCCTCAGTTAGATCTGATATGTTTGATACTTAATTCGGTACCTGGCACATTTGTTGCTCAAAAAGTGATTGCTGAATGGATGTCTGAATGGTTTAGTGAGCTACTTCTCTGAACCACAGAATGCTTGATCTTAGGAACAGATTCTATGGGACAGATACTACTTGGGAAAGTACTATGAATTATTTAAATCATTTAAGTATCATTTTATGCATTTTGATAAATAAGAATACTTTCTTTCCTGATAATTCCAGTCTTTATTTTTGTTTAGGTAAACCCTTTTCAATAATGGAGAAAAAATAAATAAAAAGAAATCTGTCTGGTTCAAATTATGTGTGAACCTGATACCAGACACTGCTGAGTAGTTTCAGGTTACGTTGTCAATATTATGCACAGTTCCAGCGCTTTTAAACATCTGCCTTCCTTCCAGCACAGTGTTACTGGATGAGGATTTCATTCTCAAAGGATTGTGTAAGGTGATAGGTGTCATCACGGAAAGCAAGTGGAAAGCCTTATAAGGTGAGGTTTTTTTAACAGAGATCATGTTTTTCATTTAGGACACCCAAACTATTTGTCCCAAAGCAAGCTACATGCCAGTTACTGGTCTTCAGCAATGAGATTCCACAGCCACTTCCAGTTCATGTCTGTCATGAAGTTTCCCCATCGAAGATCATATCCCAAAATATTTTACATAACACTATGTTTTGAGTGTTATTTTTAAAATAAAATCTATGCAATACATGTTGAAACATGTAAAAGTTGGCATTTAAATTTTTTATGGACTCAAGTATTTTTAATAAGTTCCAGGTCAAATGCAATGGTTTATATATCACTTTCTTTATGTGACTCAAAAGTTCTGCACAAGGGGATGATATTATCACTGCAGTAATGTTTCTTGGTTAGAAACATACATAGTTAAACTTATCTTAAAATATTTCGGCTCTTTATGAATTGTGATATAATTCAATTTTCTAGTGATGAAAATCCAGTGTCGAGTTGGGGCCATAGTTTACCCCGTCTAATCACAAAGAATTTTTGAATAATTTATCAGAGGTTTGGGGCAGTAACTTTAATGCAATGTAAGTACTCTGTACCTTTAATGACCGCTTTTATCAGCAAAACTCTCCGAAACTCTCCTTTCTTGAGGTCTTGCTAGAGCTTTGGATGATTAGCTTGTTAAACTTGTTAATGACCCAGTATGAGATGACAAAAGAACCTTTAGTCAGGTATTTTAGAGGCAAATAAATAGTATAACAATCACATGGATAGTCCATCCATTCCAACTTAGCCTTAGAGTAACCTCTTAGGTGCAATTTCAGTTGCTACGTGGAAAGTTAGATTATAATGTAAATCTGTCATGTTATAAACACAGAAAAAAGACACACCTAGGTCATGTTTTACAATAAATGGCAGATCATTATTGCTTCCTTTGGTATTTCCTTTGTAATGCTGATTATGATGAACTCCTGGCAACGGGACAATAAATGCCATGCCAAAGAAATTCCATTTTCACTTATGTAATAGGATGTTAAACGGGGGCTCTTCCTGCCTCAGCTTTAACTGAAGCACCGGTGTGGTAGATATCAGATACCCAAGTATGTATGAGACATATCCTTACATGTGGCTTTTCAAAGAAAATAAACTAGTTCCAAGACTCTGCAACCCCTCAAATAATCAAGGATATCAACAAAGGGCAGAATTTAGAGAGAGGGGAAACACAGGTGAAGAGATCCACCTGGGAAGCGCTGTTGCCAGGCGCCCCGCTTTGTGAAAGGATAGGGAAGGGGTGGTCAAACCACAAGCCTGGCGGTGTGGCTAAGGCCACCGCTAGAGCTCTGAGATGTGTTTCTTGTGCTTGGGATACACAGAGGACTGATGGCTGATAAGTACCTGATTCAGCTGAGGAAGCTGAAGTGTGCTGTGGACCGGGTGCATTCTGCAGGTGGAGAGGGTCTGAGTCTCTGTGAGTGGAGGAGCCTGGGAGCTGCTGATCCAGAGACAGGTGTGCACGCACAGTGTCTGTGTGCTAGGGGTGTGGGGTGTGCACACATGGACATGCAGTATGGAGCTTGGCCAGGTGAAAGGAAACCTTGTCAGAAAGGGGCTGGAGCTGCATCACTGATTTACAGGGGATGAGCAACAAGTCACAAATGATCACTGGGAATGAGAGCTCACCAGCCAGGTGAGGGAAGGTTGAGGCGAGAGAGTCCAGCAGAAAATCCCCAGAGAGCCTTTAAAAGCACACAAAGTGTGAAAGAGCTGATGTTAGCCATCACCATCTCCAGAGAGAGAAAGCTGCCCAGCCAGGAGACGACGGCTCCACTCTGGCAGGAAAAGAAAGTGGGCAGGAGGGTAGAGCCAAGCATGGCGAGATTAAAGAGGTGTGAGTCTCCTTCCCCACTGCTGGCTTAAAGGCTCAGACAGTCCTGACCTGGAAGGGGAGGTTTCACACTGGTCAAGCTTAGAAGTTTGGCAATTATATAGTATTAGGCATTTTTATTACTGAATGAGACAGTGTTTGTCACTTAAACAGTTGCCTGAGAGTGGATAGTGTCTTTGAACTTTTCACCCAAGGACAGGGAAAGAGTATTTCAGTATAATGGAATAAATTTAAGGGGACAGTGGAAGTGAAGAATAAATTGTGATTTCTTTACTTCAACATATTGGTTATGCCTAGAATGAACTAATGGATATGATTTAACAGCTATGGTTTCAAAGTTAGCAGTCACAGAGATTAACTAAAAAAATAGATAGTACACTGGTGATTGTTCTAGAATGCGCTCAGATCTATGCACTCTCTAGGGAAAACCTGTATTGAAAAAAGATAACAAGTGCAAATACAAGTTCAGAGCCTAATGGACACTGATCCTTCCCAGGGGAGGATGATTGCAGAAACACCTGCTCTCCTGCCTTCTAATATACACAGAGTAGTTGCCTAGAGACTAGAAGAGGGCTATAAACTATAGACAGAAGTGAATCAATTCATGTGGCTTTTAGCACTAGTCACAAGCACAGGAATAGGAAAACCCTATTCCTTAGGGGCAAGAAGGCATCTGTCGAATGCCCCAAGTTTTGAAACTTTTCTCCACAACTTTCTAGCATAATGTTCTGTACTTTTCTATATTCTTAGATTATTTCTTGTGAAGCTAATTTGAATGTTTATGACTCGCTGATATGACTTAAGCAAATTGAGCAGACTCAGAGAGCTAGAGTCTGGACGATAGGTTAACAGGAGACAGAAAGGGAGTAGAGGGTGGTGAGCCGATGTCCATATGGGCAAAATCTATGATAAGGTGGAAGGGTGTGGTTAGGTAGTGGAGGAGGTGAGAGTGGTGCAGTGATGGGATTGGGTTCAGGGGTGCTGGTCTGTAAGGGGGATTGGGTAGGGGGCTTGGGTTAGACTATCCATTGAGCTGGGGGAAGGGTTGGAGGAAGGAGCAGGTGAACTCTGGGGATTTGCAGGTCTGTGGTTGAAACTACAATGGTGAGAATGTCCTTATGCCAGATATGGCAGGGGAGGGTTACTGGTGTAAGGCGTTGAGTATGGGGGGGATGCGGGATAGGGCGCACCTGGGGCGGGCTTCCATGGAATATGAAACTGTTCATCTTGTCATAGTGTGTTATCTCAGTGGGTGGAGACCCACACAATAAACAAGAAAATATTAAACTCCCACCCTGGGGAGTCCCACTACATTCTCAAGTAGAGGGGTAAGAATCTCTTGAGTACATAGGCAGTGACTAATAAAAAAAAACATCAATATGTCAAGCCCTCAATAGTAATGCAATAACTATGCAATAATTATTGAATAATAGTTATTATTCAATAGCTATGAATCTTATTCTTCAAAAATTAAAACTCAGTGGTTACCACGGGTTTCAAGGGAAGGGGAAGGGAAGAATAGATGGAACATAGGGCATTTTTAGGGCATTAGAATTTTTCTGCATGATCATGCAATAATGGATATAGGCCATTTTAAGTTTCATCAAAACTTATAAAAGTGTATGGTGCAAAATGTAAACCATAAAGTGAACCATTGACCATGGTTAGTAGCAATGTTTCAGTATTGGAACATGAATTGTAACAAATGTACTATCTACATGTAAAATGTAATTAATAGGGGAGAGTGGAAAAGGGGAGGGCATTAGGTATATGGGAATCCCCTATATTTTCTGTGTAATTTTTCTGTAACCTAAAGCTTCTTTGAAGATAAAATGAAAAAAAAAGAGACACTGGGGGAACATAATGAAGAAGTTGTCTCTGTACATACATATAACAGATCTTACAGTGATGAAAGACACAATGCATAAAAAAAATTATTTTAGCAGGGAACAGAGATGGCTTAAGTGTTTAGGTGACCCTCCCACATCAGAGCTCCCGGGTTCAGTTCCTGGTGTCTCCTAAAGAAACAAAGAAGACAAACAGACATAGCAAGTGCAAACAATGAGGGAGTGAGGAAAAATAAATAAATCTTTTAAAAAACTTATTTCAAAAATTTTATTTTAAAAATTATTATTTTATTAATTTTATTTGGTTATTTTTTGGGCTCGTGTTTGGAGAGGTTTTGGATCACAGAAGGGTAACAACTGTGGCAGGGGAGGATCACTGGTGCGGGGTGTCAGTGATGGGGGATGTGTGGGGAGGGGTGCACCTGGGGCATGCCTCTATGATATATGAATATGTTCAAGTGTTCATGGGGCGTTGTCTCGGTGGGTGGAGACCCACACAATAACCAAAACAATATTGAATACCCATCCTGAGGAGTCCTACTACATTCTCTAATAGAATGGCAAGGATCCCCCAAGTACATGGCAGTGCCTAGTGAAGATGAAGGCCCTTGATATCGATAATTGTACTTATGAAACTTTTCCTGTGAAATTGAAACTTAGCTTAGTATTATATATTGCCCAAGAGTTACCTCCTGAAAGCCTCCTGTTGTTCAGATGTAGCCTATCTCTAAGGAAAACTCAGCATATAAATGTACTACCTTACCCCTGGTGCAGGACATGACTCCTAGGGATGAGCCTCCCTGGCACCGAGGGATGACTACTAAGCGCCAACTAGCAATGCACCTGGAAAAAGACCTTCACCAAAAGGGAGAAATACTAAATACAAATGAGTTTTTATGGCTAAGAGATTTCAAAGTGAGTTGGGAGGTCATTCCAAAGGTTACACTTATGCACGTCTCAGCAGGACCTTACTGACTGCCACAGTAAACAGTGCCTCAAATAACAGGGTGCTTGAGGGCTCAGGAGACATCTAGAAACTATAAGCAGGGCAGACAAGCTCAAGAATTTGGCACCCTGTCAGTGGGCCTTACTTTGGAATATATGCTCCCCAGTGTAACAGAGTTAAGACTCATTTATAGTTTTCTTACACATGGCTCTTCTGCCTCTTTTATTTTAACCTATAATTAGCATTATACTTGTTAAATATATGCCCCAGAGGCTTAAACCTTCTGGATGTTCATATGCCTGTTGAGCCCTGAATCTCAGCAGAGTTGAAGCACCTACTCTTCAGTTCATTGGACGCACCCAGGACAACTAACAAGGAGATGATGATGGACAATGCCCATCCCAAGGAACAGAGAGTGTCTGCAATTGCAAGCAAGATAATTCCATCCATCTGCCCCATGGCATCTAAGCACCCTGTCAATTAGAAACAGAGTGGGCATCACCATCCCAAAATCCTCAATATTGGGGAATGAACAATGGACTAAAGTAGACTTATTATTATTCTATTATAGACTTATTATTATTTTAGCAATAGAAGAACTTGTATCACTGTTCTTCTAAAGACAGTGGCCAACAGTGGTTCCGAGGGGAGGGAGAGGGAAGATTAGATGCAACATGGGGGCATTTTTGGGACTTTGGAACTGTCCTGCCTGACATTGTAATGATGAATACAGGCCATTATACATTTTGTGATAACCTATAAAATTGTATGGGGCAGAGTGTAAAGTGTAATGTAAACTATAGTCCACACTTAGTGGCAATGCTTCAATATGTGTTCATCAGTTGTGAGACATGTATCACACTAATGAAGGATGTTGGTGGTGGGGAATAGTGGGAGCGGGAGGGGTGGGACATATGGAAATCCCCTATATCTTTTATGCAACATTTATGTAATCTAAAGGTACTTTAAAGATAAAAAAATTTTTTTTAAAAATTTGAATGTTTATATATCTGTATTTTTAATTAGGATGTTAAGACTGATATTAATAATAACGCTCTTTTTGAACATGGCTTAAATGAGTTAATAACATAGGTTAAGGGTTTCAGGTTTGACTACAGGATGTTTTTGGCTTTTTAAACCCAGGCTGCCCAGAGACTAATTTGCACACACCAAAAGCTTCCTGCTGTGCTCTGCTTATCCTGAGCCAGGACTTTAACTTCCAGAAAGTTTTTGTTTTTTTTTTAATGGAAAAAATATGTGAATAAAAGAGGAAAAACACTTCATTTTCGTATAAGTTCCCTATTTTAAGTGGTAATAATATTATCAACTACCCTTTATGAGCACATACTATGTGTTAGTGACTGTGCTAAAAGGCTTTAAAATATCATTAATCCACAGTATCGACCTTTACGTTCTAAGATTCTTCCATCCACATTTTACAGAGGAAGAAACAGGCTAAAGAGAGTTAAATAATAGGTCTCCGGTCAGATGGCTAGTTTGTGTCTGAGCCTGGAATTCATCCAATCATTGTGACTGGGTCTCTATAACTATGCTATACACAGCTAAGCTTTTAGATAAATTATTAATAAAATGTCAAGACATGTCATGACACTGAATACATAGGTGGATAATGAGGGATTAAATCACTGCCTTGAAATGAATTGCATTTTGTTTCCAAATCTGTTATACTTGGCAAGTCTATTCAGAAATGGAATGGCTGGGCTCCTTGTGGTAACCTACCCCCCCACTGATTTGACTGTATAACAGAGAACAGAGAAAGGGATGATTGATCCACTAATGCAAGATCTTCCCTATTAATGCTCAGGTCCAGACTTCTAAAACAAATCTGAGCAGAGACTCACAGCTGCTCTGGAAGAAGCACAGGGAGCAGCGAGTTTTCTCAGCAAGGAGTAGAGTGCTTCCAAGCCCAGCAGATGTCCCAGCACCCACAGGCAGGTCCAGGCCTCTCCCTCCTTAGTGGGGGAAAGGCCCCAACCCTTGGGAGCAGTTCTCATCATCTTCAGTTTCGGTGGTTCTGTTTTCTGTGCTCTGCCCCTAACCAGCATTCACATATACCCACTTAGCTCTCACTGCAGGCATTTACTTTTTAACTTCAATCCTTAGTAATGGTAGATCTATATTTTCTCCTTCTCTTTCACACTTCATTAAAAGACAGGTGTGTGGGAGTGCATGTACCTCAAGTGGTTGAGCACCTGCTTCCCATGTACGAGGCCCCGGGTTCAATGCACAGTACCTCTTAAAAAAACAAAACAAAACAACTGCAGTGAAGTAAACATTTTATTGTTTAGTTTTCCTTATTATAAATGGAACATATCTCATCGCATATAATTAAAAATGCAGATATATAAACACTCAAATGTTTGCTATTTAGAGGTAAACACCATTATCATTTTAATGTATTTTCTTTCTTTTTTTCCTTTTAGGAGGTACTGGGGTTTGAACCTGGAACCTCATACGTTCAAAGCAGGTGCTTAACCACTGAACAACACTGGCTCCCTGTTCATTTTTAAAAATAATTTATAGTTTATAGGTTGAAATTATATTGCATACATAATACAAACACGATAGGTTTGTCCTTCAAATATCACTGAAGGTCTTCAGAGATAATCTGAAATACAGTCATTTATTTTGAAGGAGTGCAAGGGTTAAATTCTGGTCTTTTCTGGAATCAGGTTTATTATTGGAAAGAAATAAAATTAAAATATTTGGGGGAACTGATGTGGCTCAGCAGTTGTGCACCCACCTCCCACATGGGAGGTCCCAGGTTCAGTTCCCAGTGCCTCCTAAAGAAGACAAACAAACAACGAGCAGACTGAGCAGACATCGAACAAAAACAATGAGCAGACAACTAGAAAAAACAAAGAGCAGACAATGAGCAAAAAACAAACGAGCAGGGAGCAGATGTGGCTCAAGCAGTTGAGTGCCTACCTCCCACATGGGAGGTCCTAGGTCCAGTTCCAGATGCCTCCTAGAGAAAAAAAACAAACAAACAATGAGCAGACAATGAGCAAAAATCAATGAGCAGACAACAAGGAAAAACAACTAGTAAAAAAAAAAACAATAACGGGCAAACAGACAAGGGAGCCATCTTGGGGGATTGGAAATTAAAATATTTGAAACTTTCTTTACATCTGGAAGACTAAGCACCCTAAGTTTCTCTATCATAAAAATAAAAATCTTTTAAAAAGTTTAATTCAGGGCTTACTTAGCCATAAAGATTTTAAGAAATTCTAAGGATGTCCTTATAGGTTATATTGCAATGATATTCTGAATGTCTGTGGGTGACAACGTAATAGATAGTTTCAGGATCGTACAATATTTTTTCACATTGAGATGTGAAAAATGTCTTTGTTGCACTGTTGGTAGATTTCCCCACTAATTGTTGGTGAACTGAATAGTATGAGAAAACTGCATAAAGGTATTGGAGAGGTGAAAATCGAGCCAACTTTCCTTAACAACCAAGAGTCACAAGAAGTAACATGTTCTTAATGGAGAGAAAGAGCCACAAAATAAAGCAAGGAATAGGGAGTGACTTAATAATGTGTTTTGAAATATCAAGTATTTCATGGAGGACAGTGGCCAGATGTTTCCCATCCCCATAAAACAGAGCCAGCAGGTTCCCCTGCAAGCTGAAGAGTTTCCTGCATTTCACAAGGGTGTAGTGAAGGTGTGCTGTGTGCCAGGTTCTTTGCTTGGCCTAGTGGGCGCCTGCTTCCATGGACCTTGGACTCATGGGAAGATGCATTATATCACAGTTTTTAAGCCTGTCATTGTCATAAATACTGGAAGGAGAAGTGCATTGAACAGAAGATTCCTCCCAGAGTGTAGGGCTTCATTTGCAAGATTAGCAAATGAAAATTCTGGACGCCCTACCATCCAGAAGGTCTCTCCATTGAATGGTTGTGAGCGGGAGGACAGGGAAGGAGAGGCATCTAGGCAGAGGAGAACGCATATTCCAAGTCACCCAGCAGGGGGAAAGTTTGCTGCATGCAGGAATCTAAGTTACAAAAAAGAAAAATCAAAACAAAAACAACAGCAGACAGAAAACTGAAACCTTAGCCAGTCACTGAAGAAAGTTGGTAAACCTACCTAGTAGAATTTTTTAAAAGTAAAGATTAAGAATCATCATTTAGAAAGTCACAGCCATATTACCTCCTCTTTTTCTGATGGCAGCCCCAAGCTGTGTTGCAGCAGACGGCGTTAGCTTTCTTTAGCGGCGACTCACACCTACAGATGTTCCCTCAAGTAACCTGGTTTCCCTTGGGTCCCTCATTGCAAATAGATCATGTATTAGTTTATCTAAACATTTTATAGCTTTTAATATTTTCAACTGTTATATCATTTGCATCTCTGACTCTCATAAATGAATTACCTTCTTTTTGAGTTAGTGCACTCTATTTGCCTGAGCTTTATCCAACTCTACCGTTTGTAGGTTTTTTTTTAGAGCCCCTATAAGGCTTCCTCTTCACAGCCCCTTCAAGTCCATTCATGAGTGTTCGTTCCTTCTTCAGTCTTTTATGGGGTCAATAAAGCTTTGGCTCTGAGTCAGACTGGCTTCAAGTTCAAACTCCTCACTCATTGACTGGGTAAGCATGGATGACTTACATCTCTGAGCCTGAATTTCCACATCTTTAAAATGGGCAGTGACAGTAGAGACTTACCTCACAGGGCTGTTGTTGCATTAATAAGAGAGTGTCTACAACTGCAAGCAAGACAGTTCCACCCATCTGCCCCATGGGATCTAAGCCCCCTCTCAATCAGAAGCAGAGTGGGCACCACCATCCCCAGATCCTCAAGATTGAGGAATGAACAAGCATAAGGGGGAAATTCAACTATGGACTAAAGTAGACTTATCATTATCCTAGTAATGGAAGCTCTTGTAACACTGATATAGAGGCAGTGGTCACCAGAGGTTCTGAGGGGAGGGAGAGGGGAGAATTGATGTAGCATGGGGCATTTTGGGACATTGGAATTGTTCTGAATGATATTGCAATGACGGATACAGACTATTACACATTTTGTCAAAACCTATAAAATTGTGTGGGGCAAAGTGTAAACCATAATGTAAACTATAGTCCATGGTTAGTACCAATGCTTCAAATACGTGTTCATCAATTGTAACGCATGTACCACACTAATGAAAGGTGTTAATGGGGAAAAGTGTGGAAGGGGGAAGGGGTGGGGTTTATGGGAATCCCCCTATATTTTCCATGTATCATTTACGGAATATAAAGCCTCTTTAAAAAATAAAAAAAAGAAACCTGTACAGTATGCAAGGCATTAGCACAGTGTCTAAATGTAGTAAATACTTAATAATTACTAGATTTTAATATTTATCTTAAGTTTTCTACAGTTTTCTTACTATAGATGTGTTGTGATTTTATACTGGGTAGGGTGATGTTTGCATTGAGTTTCCAAACTAGAAAACATAACTAATGAATTGGATTGATTTTATTGGCCAGTTAGAATTTGGAACTCATGTACCTAAGGAGTCGTTTAAGACAGCTCCTAGATCCCATTCCAGGGATTCATTATCTTGTAATGTTATACTTCCTTAAGCAAATAACCTGACACTTGTCCACATTTAAATATACCTGCTTCTTTTCTGCCACCTCGACAATCCAAACAAACCAAATACCCCACCTCCTCTCCCCTCATAAACAAAACAAAACAAAACAAAACAAAGAAACTCCTGGAAGCTTCCTCTATCTTCATTCCCAATTAGAAGTGATATTTCATCATTTGGGGAAAAAAACAATAACAGTGGCATCTGTAAATTGTAAATGTCATAGCATACTTCTTCTAAATCATTACTATAATTGTGTAATAGTTTGAGGCTTTTATGTACTACAGAAAATTATGTTTTTAAAGCTAGTCTATTCCTGTGGGTGTAAATCTATTGCGGGTGGGACTTTTTTTTTTTTTAAAGATTTATTTATTTACTTTACCCATTTCAAACCCCTCCTTCCCCATTTGCTGCTTTGTGGCCATTCCTGCCATCTCTTCTCATCCTTCCCCTCCAGTCCTCACCAGGATTCAATCCTGGAGACCTCTGATGTAGGAAAGAGGTGCCCTGCCACCTGTGCCACCTTGGCTCCTGATCCTTGGAGCTTTCAGAGCATCTCGTCTTGTCTCTCCCCTGCGTCTCTCTCCTGCCACGTCACCATCTTGCCGCATGGCTCCCGGGGCCCGGCAGCTCACTGGCACACAGAGCCCGGCAGCCCATGCGCCTTCCACATACATATTTATTTTTATTTTACCAGGAGGTCCCGGGGATCGAACCCAGGTCCCTCCATATGGCAGACGGATGCCCAACCATCCGAGCCACATCCGCCCCCCATGGGTGGGACATTTTGTTTAGGGCCTTTTGATCAGTAGGGCATGACCCAGGGTGGGTCTTAATCCTCTCACTGGAGTCCTTTATAAATGGGATGGATATGAAAAAAGAGACAGAAAAAAGCCACGGAAGCTGAGAGAGAAGGACACAAGCATAGAAACGGTCAGAAGAAGCCAGAAGCTGAAGGCAATGAAACCCGAAAGAGAAGGAAGAGACCAGCAGACACAGCCATGTGCCTTGCTGTGTGAGAGGGGTCTAAGGTCACTGGTGAGCAGTCTTTGAGGAGCAAGCATTGCCTGATGACACCTTGATTCGGGCATTTTCATGGCTCAGAACTGTTTGGAAGCAAGTAGATTCCTGTTGTAAAAGCCAACCCATTTCTGGTATATTGCCTTCTGGCAGCCTAGCAGACTAAAACAAATGGTAAAAAGTTTCCAACACTGATCATAGGGAAATACTCCTGTTAATGCTTGATCTTAGCCAAAAGGCTAAGAAGTGATAAGAACACTTCCATTTAATTCTACTCCAGGTGGTATATATTTTTCTTGGGTTCCAACCACCAGAACTGTGACCACAGGCTGCTTGAAATTCATGATTCACTGTGACAGTTTTTCAGCAAGTTACAAACTGTTATCATTTACCGAACCTTTGCTCTATTTCCCTTAATAACTAATGTGATACATACCGAGGAATTCTACCACTTGCACACAAAAAAAACATGATTCCCAAGTTTGTAGTTGCCAGGTATATTTATGGACCCCTTCTTATGAATGGGGTCACATTGCCAGTTCCTAAACAAGTTACAAAACGTGGCAACAGCTTCCTAGTTTTCCCTGAGTTTCTTCAAATTACTTAAATGATAGGCCTAGTACATGAGAAAACAATTTTCACAAGAGAAAAATAAAAAAGGTTGATAATCACTTGATGTGATTAATAATCAAAGAAATGGAAATAGATTTATTTTTCTATCCATCAAATTAATAGAGGTTGAAAAAATTAAACTATCCAATTCAGGCAAAAATACAGTGATTTGGGATTTCTCTTATTTCAATAATTTTTCAGAAAACAATTTTTACAGTAAGTTTATTACAAAGAAAAAAAAAAAATAAGAGGGACAAAAATTAACGCTATGTAATAAGGACAAAATTATTAATATATGACTGTTTTTCCAGGTCCCAAGATAGATATTATTAATTATCATTAATAATAATTACCAATTGATAGTTAACAACCAGAAGCAACAACAGCTTCATTAAGGTGAGACAGCTAATCAGCGGTTGAGCTCTAATCCAAACCCAAGTCTGACTCCAAAGGCTGAACTCTAATCACAACCACATTGACATACTTTTAATTTAGTGAGTTCACTTTTGAAATTAATCCTGAGGGAAAAAAATCCAAGAAACAGACAGAGGTTTGTTTATATGGATGCTATGTTAACATAACATTCAAAGGGCCCAGACCTGAAAAATACCTGATATACACAGTAGAGGAATGATTACAAAATTATAACAAATGCTAATGATGGAATATTGCAATGCTTATAAAGATTTTTAATTTCACGGAAAATGTCCATAAACTTTTATCTGAAATGCAGTATAAGCAGTATTATGATTAGGGCCAAAGCAAGGATAGTAGCTCAGGGAAGCATTGAAGAATTTCGGGGCAGATGGCCCAAAAGGGGATCCTGGGTTGGAGTGTGATGTAAATCAACACAGAACCAGTGTGAGGATTTTTAGAAGGCTTGCCTTTGTGGAAAGCCCAAAAGGTTTTCTCTAAGCTCTCATCACTATCTTTGATTTTATGATCCTGGGAAAATATGCATAGAAATATATATTACTAAATATTAATGGAAATTATCTTTGGAACTGTGGGATTACAACTTTTGATAGTAAGCATGCATTTCTTTTTATTTTAAAAGATTCTTTTTTAAATGCTTGAAGCAGTTCTGTGTGGTCCCAGTGTTACCTTTTTTGGGTTTTGTTTCATATAGCTTTCATTATATCACTTATGGCTAAAACCATGACATTAATTGATTTCCCAGTGTAGGATGGGACAATATTGCTGAAGACAAGATCCAGAACCAGAGAAGGTGTTCTCACCTTGAGTTCCACTAAAAGGCTATGAGTAGACTTTTGCGGTACATGAAACACTTGAAATTGTTTATTTAATTTTGAGTATAGGCATATGTGCATTTTTTGGGGGTTTTTGGCTTTCTTCATCTCAAAGCAGTTCCCAAAAGATTAAGAGTGAATTAGACTTCCCAGCAGAGGCGATACAGGTATGCACAGGGTGTGTGAATGTGTGTGCATGTGTGTGGGGTGTGTAAGTATGTGTGCGGCTCTGCTCCACAAAGTATTATAACTGCATTCAGTGGCAACTTGCAAATAAATAAACGGGTAATTCCAAAAGGTGGGCCAAGCACAGGGTGCCATAACCTCTGAGCAGTCAGCATATAGACTATGTGGTATATGAACATAATTGATTCAAAAACTTAACGCTTGCACCCA
Source organism: Tolypeutes matacus (assembly GCA_026826555.1). NCBI lineage: Eukaryota > Metazoa > Chordata > Mammalia > Cingulata > Chlamyphoridae > Tolypeutes > Tolypeutes matacus. The sequence continues at coordinate 4,211,642 of JAKSZT010054342.1, read as the reverse complement.
TAAAAACTAACATTAATTCCCGTAAACAAATAGCATAAAATCTTCAGTGTTTCTATAAATAGAAACCAAGTAGTAATTTAATAATGTGCATTGTAAATTATAGTGCATAGATGAGTTTAGATTTTGTCATTAGATTTATAAAATGTAAAGATTCCTGAAACAGTTGGCAACTTTGTAGCAGCTACGTATCAGTGCTAGCCACGTCTCTGTCGATTCAAAGGCTGTGCAAATTCGCACTAGTTAATAAATGGATATCTGGTTGGAAACGATTCTCCCACAAAATAATGGAGGTATGTAAGTGAAATATTACAGTTCAGTGAAAAAACATGGATGTGGGACTGAGTATCAAACTGAAAAAAAATCTAAATTAATAATTGAAGATTCAAGACATGCTTCATGAAGAATTCATAACCAAACTAATATTGATCTCTTGTAAGTGGCACTGGTTTAGAGTAACTAGAATATGTGTAGGTTTGGGGGAGCTCAGGTGACTTGGATGTGGTCATTATCTCCATTGAATGGCGTGATTGAAGTACCTAAAGTTTTTATTTGTTTTAATTGTCTATTCGGCAGAACATTTTGTGGTTTAACTTTGACTCAGACCAAGTATATCCAATTCTTTCAAGTTAGGATTCTCTCTGGGGACCTCTTCTCTCCCTTTTATTAACTTATATCCTCTTTCCAATCTCTTTCTAATCCCAGGCCCACATTTATCCTAGGCATTTAATCAGATGTCTTTAACTAGGCTGATACAAATATTGGGAGATCCGAGATGGCAGAGTGAAGAGTGGCAGGCTGCATTTGTCCTCCAGAAGGCTTGCAGGACATAGGCGGAATAACGGGGCTTTGAAGCAATCAGAGAGGATGGCCAGTGAGGGGATGCCAGCTGAGCACCAGGGGAGCATGTGCCACAGGGAAAGCAGCACAGCCAGCCAGCAAGGGGGTGGCCCAGCTGGGAACTGGGGGAGTGGAAGACTGTGGGGCAATCAGTGCAGGACCAATGTGGAGGGGTGGAGGGGAGTACCTGGATGCTGGTGGCCAGAGAGGGAGGCCTTGGGTTTTTTTTCTCTCCCCTTCTGGGTTCCTGGGGAGTGGTGGGGCTGTTGGAGCACTAGGTGGACATGGGCAACCTATTCATATCCTGGATGGGACAGAATCTAGCCAGGTGCCAGTGGCCTGAGAGGGAGGCTTGCTTTGTTTTGTTTTCTTTTTTTTCTGTCCTTTTTCTCCCTATTTTTCATCTTCCTTTTCCTCTTTTTTCTTTTTCTATTTTTCTATTTTTTCTTTATTTTTCAGTTAAATGGGGCAATTCTAATGATTTAGAATAACTGGAACAAATTTTCACAGAAGAACCTTAACACAAAGACAAATAAAAATAAAACCCTAGGCAAGAAACTGACCAACTGAGTAAAGTCATCAATATAAACAGATGCCTAGATATCAGCAAAAAATTACAAGCCAAGCAAATAAAAAAAAAAAGAGGACAAAATCAACAACAAAAATAACTAAAGGAAAAAAATTACAAGCCATAATAAACCAATTCAAAGAGGTGAAGGAAGAGATAAAGGATAATAAGAAAATACTGAGTGAGCATAAGAAGAAACCGTAAACGTACATAAAAAAATAACAGATCTTATGGTAATGAAAGTATGGGGACCCAGCCCCCCCCCCCAAGTCCTCAGCATGTAGCTGCCTGCATGATCTAGACATAAGTTAAAGGTTGCTTACTAAAGGTTCCCCAGAGGAGAGAGAATATATAGATGGTATCGTAAACTATAATCTTCCCAAAGCAGTAAATGCCCTTGGTAAACACCCTTCCTAAGAATGTAGTGAAAACATCACCAGACCCCATATGTATGCTTCACAAGACCCTAGCAGAAACTCAGTTCCCATACCCTATGGAATGTCCTTGTTCTGAAACCTCTTATATCACCCCTCATTTTCCCATCTCTTTGCGAGTGCTATCTTCATTCTCAGATCAGCTGCCATCAGAGACTCTCTCCTGTTCATAAGTTCCAATAAAGCTTATGCCTGACTCAGTGCCAGGGGTGTTCTTTGGTCTCATGGCCTCACCAGCTCATGCCCTTCAGGACTTGGGTTGGAACAATTGGTGAGCCACGAGCCAGGAGATCAAAGGACCACCGGCTGTAGTGGGCATGAGGTTAGATAAAGGAGAATCTGCAGGGGAAATCCCATATAATGTCCATGGGGGGAGGGGTAGCTGCCTCTTAGATGAGTGAGGACCACTGAGAGAATATGGGGACACCCTAAAAACTCTGGCAGGTATGCTGGCTGTGCTACAGTAGGTAGCAGAGCAGCTGCATATAAATAAGGAAAAGGGAGACCACCAGATAGCAGTGGCCATAGCATGACCTCTGTTAGGAGCCTTGTTGGTGATGATGGAGGCAGAACAAGCAGGAAAGGCCTCTGTGCACCACTTAGACAAAAAGTTAAAGCTAGAAAAGCACCTAGCACAAGCAGAGATGAAAGACTTCTTAACCGACCGTCTTCACTGAGTTGATGATGTTAGAAACTTTGGCTTGCAGATACGCTCAAGCTAGGGGCCATAGGCTACCTGGAGTCTGGGTCCCGAGGATATTAACCAGCTGCGAGTGAGACCCCAAGTCTCCTCATAGGAGGAGAAAGAGGAAGAATAGGAGGTGGAAGAAGATGAGAAGCCCCCAAGAGTGCACCCTATAACACAACATAAGTGGAATCAGTTCAACCGCTGAAAAAGTAATAAAAAATTAGCAACATTAATGTTACTAATAAAATAGTTTAGTTGCTTAGTTAATAAATAAAAGTGTCCAATTTGTTTTGAAGTAAGAACATAAGAGAAACTGTAACTAAGAGTTAAGATCATTATATAGATGCCTTTATATTATGAAACAGCAAAAAGATAATATCTGAAATTGCTATACCTGGGTGGATTTAGCCTAGACTGACTGTGGTAGTGATAATCTTAGACTATTTACCTTTGTTTGTGGTCACCTCAGGTCTAGTCTCACTCCTGTGCATGTTTGCTACAGTAATAGTAATCCTTAACTGAACTTAACCTTTGCTTATGGTTATTTCAGGACTGGCCTCACCTTTGTAATGGTAACTACTCTATTCTCCCCTGTTTGTTTCCATGGCAACTTCTGTGTCCCATGGCTTGGGGGAAGGCAAGTTTGAGGCACTCCTGTCTCTGGTCCTTTCACTGGTGTTAATAACTCTGCTGTCGCTCCTAATTATCCAGGTGCTGACTCCAATTTACCTACTCTGGGCAAGAGCCCAGAGGGACCCCATGAACTTTGAGGAGATTGCTGCTTGGTGGAATCCTTGGCCCTTGGGGTTGGATGTCTACTCTTCCAGTCCAGTGGCTGCCGCCGGAGTCCCGTTATCTCTGTGGACTGAGGAGTGGGGAACTCCCACCCCAAGCATCAGGAATCCTGAAAGCAGCAGGTCATGAGAGAAACCAGTTTTCCCTGAGACTTCAATGACCTCAGTGACTATATACTGCAATTACTGTTGTTCATCTGAGGTCTGTCAAATTTGAAATGGGAAATAAGCAAAGATCTGAAGTAAAGGAAAATGATGTAGATTGTATTTTAAAGCATTGGGAACAATTTGGTCATAAGCCAATAACTAAAAAGAATGGAATTCTTGTGCAAAACTGCATAGTTATAGTGAGGATTCGAATAATCAGAAATAGCCTTCAAAGAGATCTTTTGAATATAATGTTATTTTATGGTTAAACTTATTTTGTAAGAGAATGAAAATTATATGGAATGGTAGTGATTTGTGTTTTTGTATCTTACTGTCTATTTGTGTCTGCCTATTTGCTCAGTTTATATCTTCTTACATTGGGATGGTAATATCAAATAGACAAATTAAAATTCTTAAAAGAGCTCTATTTAAATTGCTAAAAGTTAAACAAGCACTTATATGTAAATGATTATCCCTGAAGCCCAAATTAGAGAAGCTAAGCAGGATATAAAGGTCATACAGAAATCTGAATAGAGAAACTATTATGAAAGGGAAAAATGTTTTTCCTAAGCTTCTTGACCTACCCAGCAACCCCAGGGCCTCCTTCTCTTCACAAGAGATATGGGGGAAGGACTAGGTGTGAAAAGGCAGGGAAATGTAAGTTTAGCTTAAAACTCTTATTTACTAGGCCAGGGAATTAAGAATCATAGTTTGTCCTGTAATCCCCCAATTTAAACCTATTAATAGTCTTAAAATAAAATATGGATAATTCAGCCAATTACCAAATTTCAATAAGTAAAGAAAAAGTCCTTGAAATCATGGAAAGATCTTTTTAAAATTATAATTAAAACAAATTAAACAATTATAATATATTCCAACATTTGGCAGTCAGTACGCTTTTAAGATTATTCACAATTTTAGAATTTTATTAAAGAAAAAAAAAAAAGATGTTTTAGCCTCCTGTGGAGGGGAAAAAAAGAAAACATCTCTTGCATAAACTGTAATTGTTCCAATTTTATTTAGCTTGGGTGTAATCTCCCTAGGCTTATAGGATACAAATGAAATAAATTAACATTATATGTATTAAATCTTTAAGATGATAAAAATTGTAAGTTTGTGTTTAATGAAATTGAGTTCTGTCCTAAATTAGCATCATACATATTAAATCTTTTAGATGATGACAATTGTAAGTTCATGTTTAATGAAATTAAGTTAAAGAAGAAAATATAGCTCTGTTCTAAATCAAAATGGCAAGTTTTCACAGAACAGAATGAAGAATGTATGACAAAACTTAAATGGATAAAGTAAATTTCATTGGTTGCAACCGTAATTTAATAAGCTTATTTAAAGGTGAAAGTAACTAGTCTTTGTGGTTATAGGAAGTTTGTAAAAGCCTGGTTTAAACTGAAATATTTAAATGGCTAATTCCAAGAAGCCATTATTAAATAAAAACCTGAATTCGTATTGATAACAAAAAGTAACCGCATAACAGAAAAACCTGTCAGAGGCCATCTCATTGGCATATTAAGGAGGTAGTAGGGAGAAGATAATCTTGATTCCATAGGGAATCTTAGGTTTTCATAAGATAATGGAGAAAGTAGTTTTTATTTTTTCCTGTACTGCTAAAGTGAAATACCTGTTAATGTAATCATGGTAAAGGTATAGGAGTAAAAAGTAAAGTACTAAAAATAGTTAGGTTCATTTAATGTGTTATAATAAACTGCATTGCAAGTATTTAGAAAGTACATAAAAATTAAAAGTGACAGACTTCAGTATTTCAAACTCTCTTTTGCATTCAAACCAGACCTCCAGCACCCTGCATGGTGCCTCTCCATTTGAGTTATTGGCTAGGTTGGTCACTATGACTCTTAAAATAATAAAAGGATCTACCACATCTCTGGACATGTTCTTGAGGTAGATGGAAAGTATGTTGCTGTTTTGGACTCCTGCGACAGCTGGCAATGGGTCAATATGGCCAGATTTACAATAGACATTACTTCCAGACTGGCTTTGTTTCATAGTGCTGAAGGGCGCTATGCACCAGGACAGTGAAACACTGAAGCTTCCTTCCAAGGGCCAATGGTGCTGCAGCATGCTGGCTGTGTGAAGGACATACCAAGTGGAGCAATAATTGCCAGAATAATGTGAGTAGAATCTAAACAGACACAATTGGTGTTATGGTTTGCCCCCATGGAGAGACATGGTACTGCAAACCTGGAGCTTAGTTCTATTAATTGCAGCTCGAGGAGGAAACTGTGCATTGATTAGTGCATTGATTAGTATTAAGTGTTGTTCCTATACACCTGATGAATATAATAATATCTTTTCTATTCTAGATCATATGCAGAAGGATATTGAACATGTTAAAAGTCTTTGTCAACTTAATTCATTTTCTAAGTAATTAATGAATGTACCTATAAAAGAATGGCTCTCTTAAGCATTTTCTTTATTTTGCTTGCCATATGCTTATCTTGTTGTTGCCTTTATTGTCTTTGTGAGGTCACGTCTAGGGTATTGAGTCTCCTCATACCTCTCCTGGCTGTCCTAGGCATAATCACCACTGTGGGAACTGGGGTTGGCAGTTTATACCAAACTCAACAGGTCTACCACAATCTCTCCTTAGAGTTAGCCAACAGCATAGAAGAAACTAGCTGTGGCTTAGAAGCCCTTAGACAACAAATAGACTCCCTTGCTGCCATGGTGCTGCAAATACATGCCTATACATGCTAACAGCAGCATAGGGAGGAACCTGCCTGTTCCTCAAGGAGGAATGCTATTTCTAAGTTAAATCACTTCAGAACAGTCCTAGGCAGCATTTGAAACTTACAAGATCAAGCCCATCAGCTTTGGGAGGATGTAGCTTTTGGAGACATTTGGTCTTTCTCATTCCCATGGTCCAGTATATCATGACTGACCTCATTTTTGGGCCACTTACCACCATTTTCTGTATCTTTTTAGTAGGACCATGTATCTTCAAAATTCTAACTAAGTTTATTTCTTCCAGAATCAACGCCTTCCAGAACAAGGTATTAGTCATGTGGGGATTTCATGCCATTCCAACCATGGTGCCAAACCCACTTTCCCTCAACCTCAATAGAAGAGCCAGAGAGTTTCATACCCTGTCAGACAGGGACCACTGCCCCTAACCAGAAAGAAGCATCTATAGAAGAATAACCATTGCCCTTCAGCTCCCCCTTAAGAATAAGGGTGTAAATTCTCTGAGGGTGGAGTTGAGGCAGGTTAATATAGAAAACAGGGAAGGTGACTGGTCAGAATAAAACCCACCAAAGACCCTGGTCCCAAGGTCCAGTTTGAAAGTCCAGGACTCAAAAGAAATCCTGGATAACTCCAAACAGAAAGTCCTCCCCATTGGTTCCCTGAAAGCTGACAGGCAAAGGTAGAAAGGCAATAATTCAGGACATGAAATAGCTGGGGCCCTATGTGTGTCTATGTGGACTCTCCTTATGCCTAAACTAGTTTTTGAGGTCACCATAGAAAATTCAGAGAGTTTAGAAGGGGAAAATATGGTATTGGAAGCCTCCTCATAGGACTCTCCTACATGGTACTTTCTATCTACTAATGGAAATGATGCTTGTGTATTGCTAGACCAGCACAATCTGCCCTTCTTGTTCCCCATAAACATCATTCTTTTTGTCTGTAGTGCCCTAACCAACACATTTCTACAGTGGGCTTCAGCAGTAACCCACGCCCACAATTGAATCCAATGTTGGATTTGCATAGACTTACTATCCTCAGGTGCTATTGGCCTTCCTTGGACCATAACTCCTGCATATTGGACAGCATGGAACACCTTGCTGGCATGGTAGAAAATGACCCATTGACAAGTTTGAAACAAGACCTTCTCATTTAAGACTGAGATTCAGCTGCTATCTTTTAATGAAACTTGTAATTATACATTTTTTCCCTTACAAGGAACAGGCAAATAAGCCCAGGCCTTTATTGGGATATGCTGTATATAATGGGTTAGGATGGTTAATGGCTGTTTGTCATCCTAGATTGCATCACCCCTGTTGGCATGGAACAACAAGAGGGAATTGGTGATGTGGGGTGGTTACCCCCTGAGTTGTGTAATTTTACAATCAAGGCTAGATATAGAATAAAGCGCATCCCCTGGTGGTTTTATCCATTGGTCATTTTTGTGCCAGTTGGAACTTCAATTGCCACTGAAAAACACATAATGGTTTTAGACAACCACACTGCTTAATGACTGAAAAGTAACAATTTCCTTACTAAATGAAGAAACTACCCAACTACAAAAGGTAGTTTTACAAAATAGGATGACTTTAGATATTGTTACTGCATCACAAGGTGGGACCTTTGCCTGCATTAATGTTCAATTTGTGTATATATATATTCCTGACAACTCCAGTAATATTTCACAAGCTCTAAATCATATGTAAAAGCACATGCAACACATTGATAAATTAGCTATTGACCCTCTAACTGATTGGTTTTATTCCCTTTTTTGGCCCTGGTGACATGTTTTTATGGGTCTACTAGCTTTTGGTGGAGAACGCCTATTATTCTGTTTGTCTTTTATACTGTTGCTGTGGAATGTGATGCAATGCTTGTCCTAAGGTCAATGTAGGCTGCTGTGTGTGGGTGGATTGTGGGGACCCAAGCCTCCACCCCAAGTCCTCAGCACATAGCTGCCTGTGTGACCTAGACAAAAGTTAAAGGTTAACAACCCTCCCCGGAGGGGAGAGAATATATAGATGATACTGCAACTATAATTTTCCCAGAGCAGTAAACATCCTTGGTAAATGTCCTTCCTATGAGCATAGTGAAAACATCACCAGACCTTACATGTATGCATCACATGACCCTAGCAGAAACTCAGTTCTCATACCCTATGGAATTTCCTTGTTTGGAACCCCTTATATCACCTCTTATTTTCCTTTCTCTTTGCAGAGAACCATCTTCATTCTCCGACCAGCTGCCATCAGAGACTCTCTCCCATTCACAAGTCCCAATAAAACTTATGCCTGACTCAGTGTCAGGTGCATTCATTGGTCTTGTGGCCACACCAACTTGTGCCCTTCAGGTGTGAGCAGGAAGTCTCAACAGAAGAGTTTAAAAATACACTAGAAAAAAAAAATACACTAGAATCACACAACAGCAGACTTGAATAGGCAGAAGAAAGAATTAGTGAATTTGAAGACAGGACTTACAAAATTGCACAGATAGAAGAACAGATAGAGAACAAAAAAAAAAAAAAAAAAAGGAAAAAAAATGAGCAGAAACTTAGGGAACTGAATGACAGCATAAAATGCACAAACTTATGCATTATGGGTGTCCCAGAGGGAGAAGAAGAGGGAAAAGGGGCAGAAAGAGTATTTGAGGAAATAATGGCCCCCAATTTTCCAAATCTTGTGAAGGATATGGATATACATATCTAGGAAGCTCAGCATATTCCAAACAGAAAAATCCTAACAGATCTATTCTGAGATATATACCAATCGGATTGTCACATTCCAAAGACAAAGAAAGAATCCTGAAAGCAGCAATGGAAAAGAAATCCACCACATACAAGGGATACTCATTAAGATTAAGTGCTGATTTCTCACCTGAAACTATGGAGGTGAGAAGGCAGTGGTATGACAGAGTTATGGTGCTAAAACAGAAAAACTGCTAGCCAAGATTTCTGTATCTACCAAAATTCTTCTACAAAAATTAAGATGAGATTAAAATATTCACAGATAAACAGAAAATTAAGAGAATTTGTCAATAGAAGCCTTGCTCTTCAAGAAATACTAAAGGGAGTTATGCAGATTAAAAGGAAAAGACAGGAGAGAGAGGTTTGGAGGAGAAAGTAGAAAGGAAGATTATTAGCAAGGGTAACTAAGAGGGTAAAAAGGGAAACAAAAATAAGATTTGACATATATAAGCCTAAAATGGTTGAAGTAAGTACTGCCTTTACAGTAATAACATTAAATGTTAATGGATTAAACTCCCCAATTAAGAGACACAGAATGGAAGAACGGATAAAAATTTTGATCCATCTATATGCTATCTACAAGATATTCACCTTAGATCCAAGGACATAAATAGGTCACAAGTGAAAAGTTGGAACATGATTTTCCACGCAAACAGTAACCAAGAAAGAGCTGGGGTAGATAGACTTTAAATGCAAAACTGTTGTAAAAGAAAAAAAAGGACACTATATATTAATAAAAAGCACAATCTACCAAGAAGAAAGTACAATCATAAATATTTAACCCAGGGTGCCCCAATATATACGAGGCAAATACTGGTAAATCTGAGGGGAGAAATAGATGCCTCTACAATCATAGCAGGGACTTTCAATATACCACTCTCAGCAACAGACAGAACATCTAGACAGAGGGTCAATAAAGAAACAGAGATCTTGAATAATACATTAAAGGAACTAGACCTAATGGACATATACAGAACATTGCAACCAAAAACAGCAGGATATACATTCTTTTCATGTGCTCATGGATCATTCTCCAGGATAGACCACATGTTAGGTCATAGAACAAGTCTCAGTGAATTTAGAAAGACTGAAATTATACAAAGCCCTTCTTGACCACAATGGAATGAAGCTGGAAATCAATAATGGGTGGAGAACTGGAAAATTCACAAATATTTGGATATTAAACAACACACTCTTGAACAATCAGTGGGTCAAGGAGGACATTGCAATAGAAATCAGTAATTATCTTAAGGTGAATGAAAATGAGAACACAGCATATCAAAACTTATGGGATGCAGTGAAGGAAATGCTGAGAGGGAAATTTATAGCCTTAAATGCCTACATTAAAAAAAACGGAAGGTCTAAAATCAAAGACCTAACTGCACATCTGGAGGACCTAGAAAAAGAACACTAAATGAATCCCAAATCAAGCAGAAGGAAAGAAATAACAAAGATTATAGCAGAATTAAATGAAATTAAGAATAGTAAAACAATAGAGAGAATTAAAACCAAAAGCCTTTTTTTGTGGGAAGATTAATAAAATTGAAAAACCCTTAGCTAGACTAACAAAGAAAAAAAGAGAGAAGATGCAAATAAATAAAATCAGAAATGAGGTAATGGATATCACCCCTGACCCCCCACCCCCCAAATAAAAAGGATCATAAGAGAATACTATGAAAAATTGTATGCCAACAAGTTGGACATGAAATGGATGAATTTCTAGAAACACATGAACAACCTACATAAACAAAAGAAGAATTAGAAAAACTCAACAGACCAATTACAAATAATGACATTGAAATAGTCATCAAAAATCTCTCAGCAAAGAAAAGTGCAAGACCATATGGCTTTATATATGAATTCTACCAATCATTCTAAAAAGAACTATTACCAGTCCTACTCAAATGCTTCCAAAAAATTGAAGAAGAGGGAACATCAGCTAACCCTTTCTATGATGCTAACATCACCCTGATACCAAAGCCACAAGATGCTATAAGAAAAGAAAATCATAGACCAATCTCTCTAATGAATTTAGATGCAAAAATCTTCAAAAAAAAAAAAAAAAAAAACACAAAACTTGCAAATCTAATCCAACAACACATTAAATGAATTATACATCATGATCAAGGTATGCAAGGACGATTCCACATAAAATCAATTAATGTAATACACCACATTAAAAAAATCAAATGAGAAATATATATGATTATCTCTGTTGATGCAAAAAAGGCCTTCAACTAAACTTAGCATCCTTTCTGATAAAAACGCTTTGAAAGATAGGAAGAGAAGGAAACTGCCTCAACATGTAAAGGACATATATGAAAAACCCACAGCTACCATCCTACTCAATGTTGAAAGGCTAAAAGCTTTCCCTCTAAGATCCACTGTCACCAATCTTATTCAACATTGTGTTAGAAAGTTGTTGTTAGAGAATTTAGGCAAAAAAAAAAAAAAAAAAAAAAGAAAAAGAAAGAAAGAAAGAAAAAAAGAAATAAAAGGGATCCAAAATCCAAATTGGGAAGAAAGAAGTACACTTTCACTATTTGCAGATGACACGATCCTATACAGAGAAAGTCCTGAAAAATCTACAATAAGCTACCAAGGCTAATAGGTGAGTTCAGCAAAGTGGCAGAATATAAGATCAACATGCAAAAATCAGTAGTGTTTCTATATGCTAATGAAAATGTTTCTATACACTAATTTGGGGAAGAAATCAAGGAAAAAATTACATTTACAATAGCAACCCAAAGAATCAAATATCTAGGAATAAATTTAAGGATGTAATGGACTTGTATGCAGAAAACTACACAACATTGTTAAAAGAAATCAAAGAAGACCTAAATTAATGGCAGGACATTCCGTGTTCTTGGATTCGAAGACCACATGTCATTAAGATGTCAATTCTACCCAAATTGATTTACAATCCCAATAAAAATTCCAACAGCCTTTTTCCCCCCAGAAATGGAAAAGCCAAGTATCAAATGTATTTGGTAGGGGAAGTGGCCCTGAATAGCCAAAAACATCTTGAAAAGGAAGAACGAAGTTGGAGGACTCACACTACCTGACTTTAAATCATATTACAAAGCAACAGTGGTCAAAACTGCATGATACTGGCACAATGATAGACAAATTGACCAATGAAACTGAATTGAGAGTTCAGAAATACACCTGCATATTTATGGCCAACTGATATATGACAAGGCCGCCAAGTCCACTCATCCGGGACAGAATAGTCTCTTCAACAAATGGTACTGGGAGAACTGGATCTCTATATCCAAAAGAATGAAAGTGTATCCCTATCTCAGGACCTATATGAAATTTAATTAAAGATGGATCAAAACCTAAATATAAGAGCCAGGACCATAAACCCCCTAGAAGATAATATAGAGAAGCATCTATGAGATCTTGTGGTAGGTAATAGTTTCATGAACTTCACTCCCAAAGCACAAGCAATGAAAGAAAAAATAGATAAATGGCATGTCCTCAAAATTAAAAACATTTGTCCCTCAAAGGTGTTTGTCAAGGAAATGAAAAGGAAGCCTACTAAATGGGAGAAAATATCTGGAAATCACATATCTGATAAGGGTCTAAAATCCAGCATATATAAAGAAATTCTGCAACTAAATAATAAAAAAGACAAGCAACCCAAATGAAAAATGGGCAAAAGACTTGAATAGACACCTTTCCAAAGAGGAAATACAATGGCTAAAAAAGCACATGAAAAGATGCTCAGCATCACAAATTATTAGGGAAATACAGATCAAAACTACAATGAGATATCATTTCATACCTACTCAACTGGCTGGTATTAAAAAAAATAGAAAACTACCAGTGTTGGAGAGGATGGGGAGAAATAGGGACACTCATTCCCTGTTGGTGCGAATGTAGAATGTTGTAGCCACTGTGGAGTGCAGTTTGGTGGTTCTTCTGGAAGCTAAGTATAGAATTGCCTTATGATCTGGCAATTCTGGTACTAGGTATATACCCAGAAGAATTGAAAGCAGGGACATGAACAGATATATATACACACCAATGCTCATAATGGCATTATTCACAATTGCCAAAAGATGGTAGCAACCCAAGTGCCCATCAACAGATGAATGGATAAACAAAATGTGGTGTATATATATATGACAGAATATTATTCAGCTGTAAGAAGGAATGAAGTAGTGAGGCATGTGACATCATGGATGAACCTCAAGGACCTTATGTTGAATCAAATAAGCCAGACAGAAAAGGGTAATATTCATGATCTCACTGATATGAACTAAATATAGTGATCAGACTGATGGAGGTAGAGTCTGAAAGATAGGTTACCAGGAGATAGAGTGGGAGTAGAAAATGGTGAGCCAATGCTTAATCTGTGCAGAATTAATAATTAGATTAACTGTAATGGTTTGGAAATGGACAGAGGTGATGGGGGCACAGTGATGTGAGTCTAATTAACAACACTGAAATGTGCGGCTGAATGTGGTTGAAAGGGGGAAATCTTGGGTCATACATATTGCTACAAGGAAATTTAGAGGATAGAATGGGGATTGTAAAACACAGTAAATTCTGGGGTGGCCACGGATTGTGGCTAATAATACAAATAGAAGAAAGTTCTTTCTGGAGCTATAACATAGGTACATCACTGGTACAGGGTATTGATAATGGGGAGGTATATGGGGAAAAATGCACCTAAATCATACTTCTAGGGGATATAAATGTATCCTTGTTGCCATAGGTATATTTTACAGATAGAGGCCCACACAGTAACTAACAAAATAGTAAAGTTTCCTCTTGGGGAGGTCCTTATTTTCAAATAATATTGAAAAAAAACTATGGGATATTTAAACCTTGCCTAATAAAAGAAAACAGGCCACAAAGCCAAGTCTTAAATCTTAATGTTTGCACTGAACCTTATTCCTGTAATAGTGAAACTAAGCCTAATTATAATTAATTCCCCAGAATTACATCCTGTAAACCTCCTTCTTATTCAAATGTGGCCCCTCTTGAAGGCAAACTCTTCAAATAAACTTACCACCTTCCCCCACAACATGGGACATGACTTCCAGGGATGAGCCTACCTGGCACCAGGGCTTATTAACAAGTGTTAATCAGCAATACATTTGGAAAAAGACTTTGACTAAGAGGAAGAATATTAAATAAAACAGAGCTTTCATGGCTAAGAAATCTTAAAGTGAGTCATTCCAGAGGTTACTTTTATGCAGGTCTCAGTAGATTTCACAAACTGCCACAGAAAACAAAGCCTCAAACAAAAGTGCTCTGGAGGTCTCTAGGGACATCTGGACAACATAGGCAAGCCACATGGCCATATGAAGTCAGTGCTTCCTTGGTGGGGCCTATCTGGGAATATAAGGAAATCTATTTCCCCAATATAACTTTAGCTTAATTATGATTCTTCTACTCCTTTTATCTGAGCCTATACTTTTCAATGTACTTGTTAAATATATTTCTTAGAGACTTAAAATCTTCAGATTGTTCATATGCCAGTTGAGCCCTGAATCCCAGCAGAGTTGCATCCATCTCCTCTCCAGTTCTTAAGGCTTGCCCTGGACAACTAACAAAACAACGTTGATGGGCAATTCCCATCCCCCAAACAAGGAGTCTCTTCAATTGCAAGCCAATCATTCTTTAACTCTGCCCCATAATCTCTATGTCCCCTCTCAGTCTGAAACAGAGTGGACATGGTCCCAAATCCCTCAAGATTGAGGAATTGAAAAAAAATAAGGATGGAGTGTAAGCACGGACCAAAGCAGATTTAATGTTACTGTAGTTATTGTCTTGTGTTAATGGAAGAACTTGTAACATTGATATAAGAATTTAAAAAAATTAAAAATAAAAAAAGACTACAAATATTAAAGGTAATTTTCAGGCAGCTTTTAAAAGAAATCAACATGTAAGATACTTTTAATAAGAATTTTATTATATCTTTATTAGCCATTTTTATATAATAGAACTCTTCTCCATAGGTCTTTTTTTAAAAATTAATTCTTTTTTGACTTGGAAAGGAGAGATTTTTTTCAAAATGAATTTTGCAAAGAGAAAATGTTCTATTGCAATAGAGAGGACTTTCTGACCATAATGTCTGCAAGTGTCTCCTCTCCAGAGAGACTTGAAGTTAAACTTTGCAGCTTGGTTCTCAACTTGGCTGTACATTAGATTCCACTGATGACGCCCAGGCCCTACCCTAGACCATTTGAATTAGGATTTCTGGGAGTCAGGAATCAGGCTTCAGTACTTTATATCTTTCTAGACTCAACCTCAAGGGAATCTTTGTTCAGATTCAAGGGGTCCCTGGGAAGAGACAGTCTTACAAAACTTCTCACACGATTGCTTCTTCTCTCTGCACATACCAGAAAACAAAGAACTGGAAAGATAATTTATAAGTAAAATGCACCACTTGGTAGCAGTCGTGTTTTTCCTTTTTTTTTTCTCCCTGAGTTAGAAGGAAATAACCTGTTTTGCTTTTTTCATCTGAGAAGAGCAGAGAAACAGCCTATTCCATCTTTAAGTCAGAGGAACAAAACAATATCAGCTAAACCTTAGCTCTTGGTGGCTGAGCACCCCTCTCGCCTTTTGTTTAGAACTTCCTGCACTGCCTTGAGATATTATGCTGGTGTCGCATTTATTTTTGTGTGCTGAGCAAAGCACCTGGTGCAGTTGGGTCTGGGATACAGTTGATGCTCAAGAAGAACATGTTGGCTAATTGTGTATGTGAATAAGCCAAGCCCTCACCTGGACAGAGATTTTTAGGGGCACCTCAGAGGGCTTCCCACTCACCAGGGACTTGTTCAACAGTGATATCCTGTCCTCACTGAATAGAGGGATGTTCATCATGATAATAATGCAAACAATTTATATAACACTTACTTTAGGTTAAAAAGCTGTTTTTACAAGTGTGTGTGTGTATGTATATATGTCTTGATTTTCACAGAAATCTGAATAAATTTGCCAACGATTGTTTTATTTCTGTTTTACAAATGAGGAGACTGAGGTTCTGAAGGCTAAATAGCTGGCTCAGTGCTTGCCAGATGCTCCATTAGTGGTTAGTATGGCTCAGCATCCAGTACTGGAGATACATATTTCTTTTCATTTTTCTACAACACCTTACAACCCCTTGTAGGGTGAAGGCATATGGATTAAATCTACGACTGACACAGGGGACGACAGAATAGGAATTCTAAAATATTTCACCAGGCTGGAATGCTGGCCAAGAAAACCCAAAAGATGAAATTTAATAGGGAAAAAAAGTAAGGTCTTAAGTTTAGACTGAAAAAAAAAAAAAAAAAACCTCCAAATTACAGATTCTGTGTGTGTGTGTGTGTGTGTGTGTGGTGGGGGAACCTAACATGTTCATATGAAAAAATATGTGGCTATGAGATAAGCTGATATCCATAAAACAAACTTAGGGTGCCTTTATCGTATTATAGATGTATAATGAACTTCAGAAAAAGAGAGACATCCCATGTCCTCTGTGTTGCCAGGACACCACTTGGAATGCTGTGCTCCATTTTAGCCACCACATTTTAAGTGAAACTTTGACAAAATCATGTTTGCTTGGAGTAGGGCGATCACTGTGACCCACATATCAACTGGGGTTTCTCAAAAATCAGATCACACGGACCCACCTCCTCTCCTGCCAGGACCTGTGGAGAGTTTAGTGAGCGGAACAGACACCTGTGAATTCCCAGGGGCTTAAATTCTTAAACTCCTGCTTCACTTAGTTCAGATTTCAGTATCCTGCCTGTGCTCCACCCATTTCACGGTTCACGGACACAGATAGCTAAGCTTCTTGTTCTGATTTCCATAGAATTCTACCCATACAAAGCTATTTGCTGCTAAGAGATTTTACGGAAAATTTAGGGTGACAATGAGATTTACTGAGCAGGAACACTGAAAACACAAACAACTGAAAAGTAGACATCCCTATTATTATTACTAGCAGTAGTAGTAGTTTTTTGCCACCCTGCCTCTCTGCCTCCAGGATTTTTTTCCTGGTGTCTGACCTATTTCCAGCCCTCTGATACTGCTGGCTGATTTCACTTCCTTCTCCTTTCTGCTCTTCATCCACTTCCTCTCATAGTTCCTGCAGGAAGCCCATATGTTTCTCAGAATATCACACGCAGTAATTCACCTCTCCCCTTTCCTTACTCTCAAATAGAGCTCTCGACCAGTCTGTGCACATACAAAAGCCCTTAAGATGCTCATTTAAACAAAAGGGCCATCCCAAGATTTGTTCCCTAAGTTGATGCATTCAACATGCACTCAAAATATATTGGAATTGTGCATGTAAGTAGTAGTTTATTCCTCTGTTAAATGAGGAAAATGAAGGGTTTAAAAATGACAGCTTCCCAGTCCTTATTTTAAGTAATTAAAAAAATTCACTTCTTTAGGATTGCTGTGTGAGGGACCATTCCACCTTCTCCATTATGATCATATGTGAATAGAAACGGCTTCTCTTTCTGACTGAATTCCATGCCATATTCTGTAAACATAGCTGTTTTCTCATTGTAAGTGAATACGCATAGTTACAACAATATCATCTTTGAGAAAAGTGGGGGAAGGAATAGAGCAAGAGTGGTACATGTGGAATAGATCTAGGACAGATGTGGGAAAGAGAGGACAAACAGGGCTCAGACTAAGACTGCAAGTTAGGTGAGAGATTAAAAAGGTATGCAGTTTGCTATATATTAGCTGGAGGAAGCAAAAGAGAAAGAGAAACTGAGGTAATCTTGAGTTCAATTAAAAGAGAACAAAGGAAATAGCCATTTATAGCTGGGGACTCAGGCTTTAGAGAGAGGCTGGCTAATGAATTTGAGTTTTGGAAACTAGAGAGGATGAAGAAAAAAAGCTCTTTGAGAAAACAGATCTGGTCTGCATTCTGGGGTTGTTTCTGGGAGCCACCGCTTTGCTTTCCTCACAGGCTGAGAAAATTAGCCCAAGATTCCAAGGACTGAAACAACTGGATCTGAGAAATCAAATCTGTAATGATCCAAAATGCTGGCCTCTAGCCAAGCTGACTGCTGGTCATTTATAGGACCACGTGCAGTGTCTGTGTCCTAAGATCCCCCAAGGATGGCAAATGTCCCCTAGCCAGCTGATGACCAGGCGATCAACACTCAGAGAGCACGGTCAGCACATTTACAATACGAAAAGGGGAGTCGCTTTTCTTTTAGGGTGGGTTGGCTAAAATACTAGCGAAATCAGTGAACTTTTCCAGTGAATGCTGGTAAGAGAAGTAAGCATAAAATTAAATTAGTCTTCTTGACTTCACAAATATTTTACCACTTCAAGATAACTTTTGGAAGTCATTTAATCATAACTTCAGGTTTCCAATTAGAATAAAAAAAGCCACCGTACATATTTGTGTAGTTTTAATAATAAAAACAAGTTCACTACCCCATCTTCAAATGCCCCTTAAACTCTGGGCAGTTTCACTTAAAAGACTGCATGTCTGGATATGTGGTTAACATCCACTGTCAGGACCATGAGCTACTCCAGTCAGGAGCTAACATATTCCTCTAATATCCACAGAGCTAAGCATAAAGCTGGGCACATGGTAACCACTGAAACTGTTTGTGGCTATTAATGAATAAAACGTGCTTGTAACTTGATAACAAAACAGGATATGCAATAATGTAGACATAAAACTAAATATCAAACCACCTTATAACTAGTAAACATCAGTGGGAAAATTGTAAACAGAACATGTACTTCTGTTGCTGATTTATAAAAATTAAAGCATATATATACATATACACACATGGCTAATTGATGACATTTGGAAAAGAAGATTATTTGGTATTTGCCTTGTTATTAAAATAAATCAAGGAATTTGTTTCCAGCATTCAGGCAGTAAAAATAGCAAGATTATGATAAATTATTATTGCTTTATGCATATCTACAGTCCAGTTATATGTATATACATGAATATATCTGTATGTATATACACACAGATAAAAATTTCATTCCTTTATTCAACAAATTTTTAATGAATAACCCCAAAACAAGAATAATCCTTTCCTTCCTGGAACTTTCTTTCTACTAAAGATGGTAATTTCTTCCCAGAGACACTAATATGCCTGATGAGAACGAAACCTTTGTGAGATTTTAGCCGTGAAATGATTCTGGGGATTTAGTATTTGCTAAGACGGCTTCCCAGGTTGGGGGAAGCCCATGCTGTTTAGACAGTTTGGTCCCTTTCCCAGCTGGGCTGGGTGTGGGAAGAGCCCTCAAAGTCATGCCTTGAGCCCTTGCAGCAGGGCAGACCATACCGTGATGAACAAAACCAATGTTTTAGCGGCCTCACTGCAGCGGTGGCACTGTCTATCTCATAACAGCTGCAAAGGCAGAATAAGAAAATTGCTGAAATCACGTTTTCCACCTTAAATTAGATGCCCCATTTAGTGACAAATCCTGCCCAAGTAGCTACAGCCCCTGGACAATGGAGATAAGAGCATGTGGCAGGGATGCATGAAAGGAGTAATCATGAAGATGATGATCACTTACATAGCACATGCTCTGAAAGTATGATTCTAATTACTTTATTCCCTCATTTCATCTCTCAATAATATCACATTCATTTTACAAATAGGAGAATGAGGCACAGAAGAGGCAGTGCCTGCTCTAGAGGATTTACAACCAATTTCAGTAGAAGCAGCGTAAAATCTTAGAATAACAAAAGACAGGGTGTAATTATGTGATACAAAAACGGCGAAGACCAGCGGTCTGAGCAGACAGGCTTTGTGGAAACGGCCGCCCTCCGGGTCCTGGAGGACGGAAGGAGGAGGAAGAGGCCTCCTGGACGTCTGATCTGGTGAATGGGTTCAGGAGGTGTTGAAGGCGTAGACCTCCCCTTATGCAGCTTACAAAGGGCTTTTTTTTTTTTTTAAACTTTATTTTGTACATTTAATAATTGAAAACATAAACAATTAAAAACTAAAAAGTAAACACAGATGAATAAATATATACATTTCTCAATTAAATGTAATGGGTACATGTAAATTTTTTTTTTAATCAAACAATATATTACACAATATATTTGGTTCATAGTAACGCATTCATACAGTATTTGTCCTTTTGTGTCTTGCCATGTGACCCTGCAATACCACTACTGGGTATATACCCAGAAGAACTGAGAGCAGTGACACGAACAGACATCTGCACACCGATGTTCATAGCCACATTATTCACCATTGCCAAAAGCTGGAAACAACCCAGGTGTCCATCAACAGATGAATGGATAAACAAACTGTGGTCTGTTCACACGATGGAATATTATACAGCTGTAAGAAGAAATGAAGTCGTAAAGCATATGACAATATGGATGAACCTGGAGGACATTATGTTGAGTGAGGCAAGCCAAAGGGCTTTTGATTTAGTGTTTCATGCAAAAGAAGCTCCAGAGGTGTTTATCGTCGTCTTCATCCTCTCGGTATTTTACACATGAGTGAGAAAAAACGGCCTTGAATTGCTGATACAGTCTAAGGCGGTGGCTGGAGGCTGGGCCAGGCCACTTGTGAGGACCATGATGCGAGTTGGGAGGCAATTTTGTAGCCCAAGCGTCTCAGAGGATGTGAGAGATTCGCGGAGGCAGTATGTGTGCCTAAACTCCTCCACACATTTAGAGAGGACTAAATAGAGATGTGAACAAAACTGACCTGCTCCACCTAAACAGTTATTGCTTAATACCTTTATCCATAAAAACTGCTGATCATGTTTGATATGATGTGTCAAATTATGTAAAAGACTAGTTTTCCGGGCAAGAGCACTTAACAAAGAACTTCGGAATTTTGTGCCATAAAGATGGGCGACAGTAGTGGCTACTAGGGGGCGGAAGTTCTATTCAGTTTAAAACCGGGGAGCTCTGGAGCCAAACTCATTAGGCCGGAATCCTGGCCATGTCCCTCACTATGTCATGGGGATGTGCTGCTTTCCCTCTTTGTGCCTCAGCTGTCTCTCCTGTAACATGTGGATAATGACAGTATAACCTCAGGGGTTGTGTGTGCGTGTATATGTGTGTGTGATTGGATGAGTTTAGGATTTAACACATAGAAGAATTGGAAACACATAGAAATGATATATGTATGAGCTGTTAAATCTACTACCATGTACTTTCAATTAAAATGTCAGCAGGACTTGAACTAATAAATGAGTTCAGCAAAGTGGCAGGATACAAGATCAACACGCAAAAATCAGTAATGTTTTTGTACACTAGCAATGAACAACCTGAGGAGGAACTCAGGGGGAAAATTCCATTTTCAATAGTAACAAAAAGACTCAAATACCTAGGAGTTAATTTAACCAAAGAAGTACAGGACCTACATGCAGAAAACTACAAAACAATGCTAAAAGAAATTTAAAAAGACCTAAATAAATGGAAAGACATTCTGTGTTCATGGATTGGAAGAATAAATATCGTGAAGATGTCAATCTTGCCCAAACTGATTTATAGATTCAATGCAATACCAATCAAAATCCCAACAACTTACTTTACAGAATTAGCTAAGGCAATTATCAAATTCATCTGGAAGGGTAAGTGCACCTGAATAGCCAAAAGCATTCTAAAAAAGAAGAGTAATGTGGGAGGAATTTCACTGCCTGACCTTGAAACATATTACAAACCTACAGTGGTCAAAACAGCATGGTACTGGCATAATGATAGACACATCGATCAGTGGAATAGAATTGAGAATCCAGAAATATACCCTCACCTATACAGTCAACTGGTTTTTGATAAACCTACCAAGCCCACGCTAACAGGAAAAAATAGTCTCTTCAACAAATGGTGTTGGGAGAACTGGGTATCTATAACCAAAAGAATGAAAGAGAACCCCTATCTCACCCCCTATACAAGAATCAACTAAAAATGGATCAAAGATCTAAATATAAAAGCCAGGACCATAAAACTACTAGAAGAAAATGTAGGGAAACATCTTCAAGACCTTGTAGTAGGTGGTGGTTTCTTGGACCTTACACCCGAAGCACGTGCAACAAAAGAAAAAGTAGATAAATGGGACCTCCTCAAAATTAAACACTTTTACACCTCACAGGACTTTGTCAGAAGGGTGAAAAGGCAGCCAACTCAATGGGAAAAAATATTTGGAAATCACATATCTGATAAGGGTTTAATATGCAGGATATTAAAGAGATGTTACAACTCAACAATAAAAAGACAAATGACCCAATTAAAAAATGGGCGAAAGACTTGAATAGATATTTTTCTGAAGAAATACAAATGGCAAAAAAACACATGAAGAAATGCTCAACATCACTCATGATTAAGGAAATGCAAATCAAAACTACAATGAGATATCATTTCACACCTATCAGAATGGCCACTATTAAAAAGACAGAGAACTACAAGTGTTGGAGAGGATGTGGAGAGATAGGAACACTTCTTCACTGTTGGTGGGAATGCAGGATGGTAAAACCACTGTGGAGGACTGTTTGGCAGTTCCTAAAGAAGTTGAATATAGATTTGCCATGTGACCCAGCAATACCACTATTGGGTATATACCCAGAAGAACTGAGAGCAGTGACACAAACAGACATCTGCACACCGATGTTCATAGCCACATTATTCACCATTGCCAAAAGTTGGAAACAACCCAGGTGTCTATCAACAGACAAATGGATAAACAAACTGTGGTCTAGTCACACGATGGAATATTATGCAGCTGTAAGAAGAAATGAAGTCATAAAGCATATGACAACATGGATGAACCTGGAGGACATTATGTTGAGTGAAGCAAGCCAGACACAAAAGGACAAATACTGTATGAATGCGTTACTGTGAATGAAATATATTGTGTAACATATTGTCTGATTCAAAAAATTTTTTATATGTATCCATTATATTTAATAGTGAAAAGTATATATTTATTCATCTGTTTACTTTTTAGTTTTTAATTGTTTATATTTTCAATTATTAAATGTACAAAATAAAGTTAAAAAAAAAATGTCAGCAGGAATTTTTGTCTGTTTGGTTCCTTGCACCCAAGCAGTGTCTACAAATAGAAGGCACTCAAATCTACATTGATTTGAAAGGGCACTTTTCAACATTTTTGCAGCAAAGGAATTGGGTAATCAAAGGACTTCTGTTTGTGTTTTTTGTTTACTATTATTGTTGCTGTTGTTGGAATAATGAAAATTCTCTAATAAGGATTGAAGTGATGAATGCACAACTATGTGGTTATACCAAATACCATTGATTGTACACTTTGGATGAAGGTATGCTTTATTAATATGTATCAATAAAATTGACTTGTTAAAAAAAGTTTTCTATTTTTTAAAGCCTATCTATTAAAAAGCATGTAAGTAGACAGTAAAATAAATACCCCAATTCCCAGCTATTAATAGTTTACGATAAAATTTGTACCACATCTAATAACACAATGAAGAGAGGCCATTTTTCTTTTAAAGGATAGCAGCCTGGCTTTTGTTGTTTTGAACAATTCGTGTGAGTTTATATGAAGCAAAAATAAAGCAAAAAAGTAAAAACCTAAATAAAGGGCAAATGGATGAAGAAATAATGCAGCTGCCTCCCTAATATTTATTTTCATCCTAAGCCCTACTGAATTAAGGGATGAACCACTCAGTTCATCGAATCCTAAGTGACAATGAGCCAGCATATCTGCATACACACTGTGGTGTGCTTGTGCCCCATTTCCACTGTTCTCTTTCAAGTATAAATTTCATTGAAGTGAACTGTACTCATTAGCAGGGAGATTGCGCAATTAACTTTCCCCCTAGGAATTCTGAGACAAAGTACCGTCTCCAGGATAAGTCAACAGTTTAAAGTACATTATAGTCCTCTCACGAAAATGAGACATGAAAGCTGGGGTGGAGTGAGAAAGAATGTCAAATAAAAACTCCAGCTCATGACAGTTAATTCAATAATATTATGGTACAAAATGGTCTTTCATCATTGAGCAAGCCAGTGATTTTTCTCTTCCCACCTGCCGGGAACTCTTTCCGTTCAGGGAAGGACTCGGTGAATCACTGGCTCGATGGGGAAGAATGTGCCATGTCTGCAAAGCATCGTGAACATCTTTCGTTGCTCCTGATTTTACTGGAAGGCAGAACAGGAAGACAAAAAGAATGTGGGAACAAACAAGCAAACATACCATCTGCTCTTTTGTCCCCAAATGCACAAACTAAGGCCCGAAACTAATTTCAAATAGTTCTTGTCTCTTCAGCCTGAACTCCCAGCTCTTGTCTAACTGAAACAGAGCTGGCTCCATTCAGCACGGCCCTTCACTCCTAAAGCCTGGTTCAGGGTGAAAACATAATCAGGGCAATGCCCACGAACATGGAGCTTGTGAGGGGCTTTCTTCAGTTTTGCGTTTCAGAAGCGGAGAAGGAAGAATGGAGAAAGATAAAATGACTGTAACAGACACAAATCAAACTTACTCACGCAATTTGAAAGTCTTTCTGATTTTTTAAGCTCGCCTGTAAATTACCTTTGGAGCCTCCACCTGTGAAAGTGAAAATTTGAGAAGGAACATGATGGCAGCCACCTACTACATCACTAGCTGTGGAGCGCCTTCATGGAAACCAGTCTTTGCTAAGGAGAAAATCGTAATGGCTCAGGTTCCAGCCTGGAATGACCTGGTTGTAAAACAGTGTCACAGTTAACGTTCTCTTTTAGCTTCAGTTAACTTTAAGTTGCTGGACTACAATATGGTTTCCTTCATGAAAGTATGACAAACTTGAGAATAGAGGCAGTTGTGTTTTAGGTCAAAAGAATTAACAGGGATGACAAAGGTAATTTCAAGTCATTTGATGATGAGACTGGGTGCTGCAATTCATGTGTACTGACTATGAAAAGAAATTGTGAGAGCTGTGGAAACTTTAGGTTTTCCAATGAATATTAATTTAAAATGGAACTGAGAAGCAGATTGATTTAGGATCTGAAAATTTAGATTTGAACTCAGCTTTTATCATTTTCTAGTTGACAAATTGTAGAAAAGTTATTGACTTTTTCTGAGCCTGCTTCCCTCATTTGTGAGCTGGGATAACACAGCTGTTGTGAAGATCAAATGATGCAATGTATGCCATTAAAATTCACCCAGTACGTAGAAGGTACTCAAAAAGTTTAAACAATAAATTTCAAATTATAATTCTACAATCTGGCTTTTTTACACATTATGTATTTGCCTAAATTTATGATATGTCTATATTTTATAATCCATGGGATTAGCCAGGCTTTTGGGGACTGCGAGGACTAAATTCTGAACAATGTGAACATTAAGTCACAGCATCCAAAATTTGTGAGAAATTCTTAAAATTGTTGTGAAGATGGATAAGAGACTGTAAAGTTGGGAAGAGTTTCCTCCCAAAGGTTTAGAATTATTCCAAAAGTACTTCCAGTGTAATGTCTAATATCAGATTTCAGATTAGTTTCTTGAAGAACATTTTCCATGGGATCATGTGTGTGTGTACGTGTGTGTGTGTGTGTGTGGAGCGAGAGAGAGAGATTCAGTAGATAGAAAACCAGGATTTATTTTTTGTCAAATGTGTTAAGATTGCCTCTAAGAGTACCCTCGAATGGAATGAGTACAGGTAGAACTTAACATAAGGTGATTTGTAAAATTAATTTAATTTCATACCTTTATTTGAATTTAAAACAAATTTGGTCTGAATTTGGAGTATTATGACGTTAGGATTTAAAATGTTTTCTTATTCTGTTAAATCTTTAGCTTCTTTTTGAATGTTTATCTTTTTATTTTAGGGGCAAGTCCTTTAAGACTGTATACTAAACTCCAGATAGATAAAAGAGAGTGGGTTGTTAATGTTTTCAAAATAATTCACTGTTCATAATTATATGCAGTATCAACAATCACTCCCATTTAGCTTAAACTCATATTTTTTTCTTAGCCCTACTTAAGCAAGTATTTACTTAGAATGTCTACATATTAGAACAATTCAAGTAAAACATGGCATTTTTTTGGTATTGCCGCTCTTGTGTGTTAAAACAGGGAAAGGATCCAAGAATATAAAATATCTCAAAGTTTCTTGAATGGTTATTCTCACTTTACAAGGGATAAAGTCCAATTTATTACCATAGTAACAGCTTAAATGTGAATGTGGCAATAGGTATAAACAATAGTGAACTCGTTTTAAAGAAAACAAACTTCTCCTCACGAACCTTCACCCTTTCTGAAAACCTGAAATATTTAGATGAAAATTTATTTCTCATTTCCATCTGCCTCTGTAGTCTGACTTTGAGCCAGGACTTGAAACAGACACACTGCAGCTCTTGCAAAAAACCTTGTTCCCACAAGGTTGTCAGCCAAATTTTGCAGACTCAAGATGTTTCAGAGTTTGAATGATCGTCGTAATTTTTGTACGCCTGTCTGAAGTAAACATGAATGCTAAACCTTGAAGATCTCATTATTAGTCTAAGTATGATTCAATATGAGGTATTTCTGTTCTTGGCTGGTTAATATGAGTTAATTACAAGGTTTATTAATTGAAATTTAATTGGAGATACAAAGTCATACATGTCATTTATAAAACAACACAGCTGAGCAATTTGCTCCACTACATCAAATGAGCCGAAAACAAATTAACACATTATTAGAACTGCTAAGTGACAACTATGTAGAAAATATTTTCATTATTCATTGATTGAGGCAAACACTTGTTTGTTGTTGCAGTTAGTACTTTAAAGGGCTGTAGGTAAGGGCTGTTATTCTGTCTTTGAAATATCCCCCCAGTCCTAAATTCTCGCCCTAAACAATGTAGCAGCATCCCAGAGGCACACTGTTCTAAGAAATGTGTCTGTGGTAAAGGCTGAATTCTAGAAAAGCTTCCTGAATGCTAAAATATTTTAAAAGTTAATAATGTGGAGGGAAGGGTGACCTAATGCCCCCAGTTCCCTTAATGCTTATTCAGAGAACTTTATCCTGAATGAGGCAGAAAACACTTTGTTAGAGGTATTTCTTTCTTTCTATTTTTTCAGTCTGAGAAAAGAGAAGCTTTCTGGAGCCTGTCGTTTCCTTTCATTCTGTTTTGCTGAGGGGGCAAAGTGAATGCCTTTGGGTGAAAGGACAGGTGGAAGCGGACCCTCTGAAGCCGGGGTGTGAGGGCCTACGTGGGAAGGGAGGGCCATAGGTCTGGGATAATTGGATTGTTACAACTAACACTCCAAGGAAGTGGAGCACAGTGCTTTCAGCCTTAAGGAGAGAGAGGTTCAGGGCCATCCTAATGCTCATCACCCTGAACCCCCTTTCCATTAGGACAAGTAGAAGGTGACTCACAAGTGAGCATTTGTTAAGTGGAGTCCCTAACTGGCCCCCCGGGTGCTTAGAATTCTTTCAATCTTATTCTAAACGACATCAAATTGTTTAAGTGATGGGTTATTTCTGAAATCATGTAATAGTTATATTTTTATGGAGAAAGAATACGAGCCTGGAGTGTGGGCTGAACTCTCGATCTTGCTCAGTTACTTCCAGGAAGGCTGACGCTGGGACTCTTGCCTTCATATGTCCCGCTTCGTTCATTTTGGCGATAATGCTAAGGTTTTTGAGCTCTTCTATTTCACAGATTGTTTTTGTATAGACCTCATAGCAGAAGAGCATTTCTTAGCTATCTAATAAAGCCAGTTTCTCAATAGGGGGTACCTGCTGTTCAGATGGAATAACCCTCATCGCGCTGTCTCCAGTATCACGGGATGTTGGACACTGCATCCCGCTAAAGCCCAGCACTCTCCATCCATTGAGATCACCCCCACTACCGCCCCCCACCCGGCCCTGTGCATTGCCACTGTCACGCACGCCACCCTTACCTCATGAGATCCACTGGGCAAAGATACATGGGCTCAGTTCTGGGAATCTCAATTATTACTGAAGATCAATAGCAGTTCTGATAGTCTGGATTCCAGTCTTTATACTTAATCTTTGGGAAAATCACCCCATTCCTTGAACCTCAGCTTACCCATCTATTAATGGGGATAAACTTTCCTTCCTATTTAAGTGGTTTACTTCTTGTGAGAATCAAGAGATCATATGTACTTTAAAATGCTTCTAGAGTATAAAAATCTACATGAGGAAACAATATTTTGAATAGTCCCCTACAATCATTACCTTTGGATAATGTTATAAACAGCAGCCAATAAACATGACAGAATTTTGTATTTTGTAGACCCTGTTCTAGGGGCTGTGAAAGTATCAAAGGAGAATAAGACATGACTCCTGCTCATTTCGACCTTCTGACAGAGTGGGGAAGCCAAGATGTCTATGGTCAAAACGACAATACAAAGGTAGTAAATGATGGGAATATTTATTGCAATATTAGCAATAGGCACTTGAGAAGTTCAGAAGAGAAAATGTGTTCAATGGAAGATGTAAAAAGCTAAAACCCTGAAGGACCCACCTCCCCTATCAACACCACCTGAAATGCAGGGTTTCCTCTCATCAGCATATGTACTGGAAAAGTATCGATCTTCTCCTGATGGATATTTTTATAGGTCATAGATCTTGGGAATAATTAGGATTAAAACTTCGGTGCGAAATGCTACCTGATGGCAACTCCTTTGCCTATTCATTTTAAGAAGACAGATAAGGCGTGGTGAAGACACGAAAGGAAATAGTCTCAAATACAGCAAGCAGCAGCGAAAGCACATGGACAAGTTTGCTCTTGATATTTTTGTTTTCCCTGCCCTTTCTCTGGCCCTGGTCTTGCTCTTTCTACTTTGGTTTCTGTGTCCTGGCATTTGTCCTGGTCTTCTCCTGGGACTTGGCTGTCCTGGGCACAGAGTTTGACTTCAGCTAGGAGACTTTTTCCAGGTTTCCTTCAAAAGTCCAGTTAATGTGAAACCTTGATAAGGATTATACACCCTTGCCTTACATGAGGTGTTAAAAGTTCCTCAGTGATGAAGAGATGCCAATATTAGAACAACCAGATGAATCATTTAATGTATTAAACAAGATTATTTGACCACTCAAATATTTGTTAAACCCAAAATTCCAGGAGGAGAGACAACATTGTCAGTTGTCAAAACTTGCATGTCTGCTCTTTCTTCTGGTATTCTTTGATGCGGCAAACCCTTCCTGTGTTGAAGTTGTCCTCCTTTAGCTAGGCACTAAGCTCCCCGGATTCATCCTCCTCCAGGAACACTCCTCTGCTGGAGGCCCTGGCTTCTCCCTAAGCTACCCCTCAGGGCAGCACTTCCCACAAAGCCGTGTGGGTTTTTTTGCTTATTTTTTTGTTGTTGTTTGTTTTGTCTATCCATCTCTACCCAATCTCTACCCCTGACATCACTACCAAGTTCCCATTCCCAATTCAAAGCACTGGCAAGACCTTTGAAAGAAATTCTCTACACCTATAGCTCAAACTCCAGTCTTCAAAACAGACATATTGCCACCTTTCCCCCTAATATCCCACATAAATCTCTTTCTCCTCTGATTTTTCCTGTCTGAATGGCATAATCATTCAACTAGTCACTCAGGCTGGGAACTTTAGGAGTCACCTTCATCTTTTCTTTCTTCTTTATCCTAATTTCAAACTCACCAAATCATATGAAAAATATGTCCAAAATGTCCCTTGAATCTGGCCCCTTTTTTCTATGCCTTCGCATTTCTGTCCAGTGGCTTATTGGCAATTATTGTTATAACATTCTAATTGAATTAATGGCCTCTTGTCTCTTTCTCTTACAATTAATTCCATTCACTGTGGCCAGACTAAAGTTAATGCTTTCTTTTTAAAATAATTCAATTATACATAATTTAATTATAAAAGTAATACAAATCATTTAAAACCTAAAACAGAAGGGTAGCCTTCCTCTCCACTGCTTTCAGCTCCCAAAGGTCTGCTGTCTAGTCTTCCAGACATGGTTCTAAAGCTTATACACACAGATATGGCTAACCTCACAGCCTCAGGCTTCAGTGCTGCTGCTGAAATGCCAGGCCTTAGTCTGCTTCTTGATTTGGGGAACCTATTTTTGCTCCTTAAAAGCTTTTAGGATTTTCCCTTCATCTTGAGATTTCAACAAGAGCTCTAAAAGTCTTTTGACATTAATTCTGCTCAGTACTCGTTTGGTGTGCTCTTTAATCTAAAGTCTCCTGCATTTCTCAGTTATTTCTTTCACCATTTCCCTCCCCTCCATTACATCTGTTTTTTTCTTTATGGAATTCCTTTAGATGAATCTTGGCCTTACGAATTTCCCTCAAGTCTCCATCCTTTCCTTTTAATCTATTCTCTGTGCATTTTTGCATTCCACATTGTAAGGAACTTCATAATTTCCCTTCCAGATGAGATAATTATCTCTGTCCTTTTATTACTCAGACCATCCATGAAATTTTAATTTTTATGATCCTATTTTAAATTTTATTATATCCTGTTCTCTTTTTCCAAAACAACACATTTTTTTGATAGACACAATATCTTTAAACCGTTAATTAAGAACTTAACAAATTTATCTTAATTTTCTTTGACATATCTCACCTTCTTGCGGTCAGTCCTATTTGTTCATCTTGATGTAGATAAAGAAGCAAAGTTCTTTCAAGTGATTCATTTTCCTCTCGTATCTGGTAATCCTTGGTAGTTAGACCATATTTATGCATGAAGACCAAGGGTGACTGGCATAGGTAATATTCTGTGTTTCTTCTTTGGTAGTAAAGATTTTATTTCCTTGTGGATTCTTAGTAATAAGGGTTTAGGAATGGGAAGATTCCCCTATAAGACACTCTCCCCTAAAATTGGCAAGTCAAGGAAGGATTTATTCGAGGAATAGAGTGCTTCCCTGTTTAACATTCCCTAAGGAGGGCAGTTGTTTCTGTTGACCTGATGACACCTTGCATCTGTCTGTATCTGCACTGCATTTGTTAACAAGGTGAGGGAGGGTTTTTCTATCAGCATTCACAATTTTTTTTTTTAGCATTTCTTAAGTGAGGTCTGGTTTTTTTGGGTTCATTTATAAGATTCATATCTTGAGTTTCTTGGTTTATTTATAAGGCTAAATAAGGCTAAGTTCCACTGGTACTGAGACAGAAGATATGGGAGTGGCATCTCCCAGTGCCACATCTGCACCTGTATCTCTGCTGCCCTTACAGCTTTGCTCCAGATCAGAACATTGGATTAATTCCATCTATACCTGGGTATTCTCTCCAGAGATTTGGAGGCAGCCTTTATTACTTGTAATTTGTTCAAGCAAAATAATCATAAAGTTCTGGGCCTGGTCATCCATTTCAGATTCACTACCACCGGTTTAAAAATTACCTATAGTTATCTTAAGCACTGTTTTTGTTACAATATAGCAGTGTTTCTACCAAACATTCTATCAAACAGTAGAGATGGAAAAACTGAATCACATTGTGCCACAGATGTATATGTATATATAATATTTATGTAGACATATAACATATATCCATATTTTAATCAATAAATTCTACTACTATAGGAAATCACTAATAACATTTTATATACTACTTTCAAATATTTTTTATTCGTGCTTAGAGGTATGTGACAAGATAGACAATAGTTCTCAAATATGATTTACAGTATATCGAGAATTTCTTTTAGGAAGAGATCATTGTATTGCAATCTAGGTGTAAGCTGAGGCCAAGACCACAGAGGAAGAGAATGTTGCTTTGTCTGTGTGAGGAAAAATAATTTGGAGCTTCTACTGCAATCTCGGAGAGAAGGGAGGGTTGAGAACTGGAGCTGGCATGGGAGACAGGTGAGAGCAAGATGGGGAGAAGCTAAGAGCAGGCAAACACGGTGAAATCTCATCATAGCATAGTAGTCATTGATAGCTCTTGGTGAACACGAATGTCTTAAAATGACATTGAACTCACCAGATTATATGTCTTCTCAGGCCAGTTACATATTGTGGGTATCTCTCAACTGCCCCTTTGTACACCTCTTTTTACACTAATAAACTTCTGTGAAGTTTATTAGGCTCATGAATATGAATGGCTGGTATTTAGATGTGGAACTCAAAGAGCTGTTAGGTTTTCACATTTGGGTCAGAAACAGGAGCCGAGTAGGTGAGGAAGGAAATGGAAGAACTCCTCCTGAGAGGCCAGAACTTCAGTTATGGATATCTATGTTTCCAACCCCCTCCCACAATTCTAGGTTCCCTGACATGATGGACCAAATCTTCGTGCCCTCTGACACCTAAGAGAGCTTCATCCTTGTGGAGTGTCTATAAATATTCTTCATATGAATGAAAGATTTCAAGTTCATGCCATGGGCACCCAATAACAATCAATGCAAGAGTATAAGGGCAAAGGACCTACTTGAAAGTAATTATTTTGGTTAGTGAGAAGGTTGAGATTATTGGTTAAAATATTGGACTTCCCATTTTTGAGACTTTAGCTTTCCTCCCTTATTGCCAATTGCAGTGGATAAATATGAGTTAGCTATTCTTACTTCCTTTTTGTCAAATTATATACATTCACTATTCTGGATAGTAGATCGGCATCAAGGATTTCTTCCAACTCTTTACAATACCTAAATTTTCTTACATGGAACCTGAGGGCCATAGCAAGTTGATGAAATATAACAGTGCTAAAATGTGCACCATCTAGAGTGGTGGGAAAACTAGTTGAGAAACAAGAAAATATTTATCTTTTATTATTTTGAAGTTTACATATATTGTATGGTTGGGCCAGATTTCATTAAAAATAAAGTAAAATGTTTGAGGCAATATTTTAGGTAAAGAAGGTACTTTCCTTTACCTGAAGCAATGATTTCTTTAAACATTTATTTTCATTTATTTAATCTGGTTTTTATTTTGAAAATAAAAATCTCAATATTCAGTGTTTTTGTATGCAACTATTTAAGATTGCAACTGTTTTATTTGATTTTGTGATTGCCTTCTATATCATCCGAGACCTCCAACTAGAGAAGCTGTAGTTAAATTGGATTTTGGGTAGTTTTCTCAAAAAGCTTTTTCATATTAAATTATTGTCCTTACATTTTAATAAAACAGACCAAGTCAAAAGGATCTACTCATCAGTTTAATTTTCTGGAGGGTAAAGCTAGCTTATGACTCTCCAGCTCCTTGTGGTAAAGTAATTCAGTCTGAGGAGTCCATGCCCTCCCCAATTGTGCTTATGCACCGACCACTCTCCCTGTTCCTCTGGCTCCTCACACTTGAACTCACACTTGCACTCACACTTGCACTCACGCTATGCTTCATGTTACATAACTGAAGATGGGAGTTGAGTTTTCGAAGGCAGAGCACAATTCGTAATGGTACTCCTGGATCTTATGCTATGACTTTCTGCTTGTCGTTAGTCTGGAATCCTCTTCCTACCTCCACGTTGACTCCTAATTTGAACTACAACCCCCACTGCACCACACTCCTCATCCCCAACCCCTGGAATCTGGCAGCCTAAACTGTCATTAGAGTTTCCTCAGTCCAGGATAACAGGCATTAAAAAATGCTTAGAGTATAACTGTGCTAGATAGTCTTCAAATAGACCAGCAAGTGGGAGAAAATAATAAATTTTTGTTTTAAGTCACTAAGTTTTGGAGTGGTTTCTTTTGCACCATTAGAAAACTGAAACACCACCTCTAATACATAAACCATTAATGCTTAGGAAGTCTGCCATGTAGCCAACTTTTGGCACTAGTAATCCCAGATCCACCACTAACTGGCTGTATGACCTTTACTAATTTACATGTATCTTTGAGCCTTAGATTCTGCATATAAAAAATGGTGCTACATTAATAATAATCTACTTTATTGAGCTCTTGTGAGGATTCAATGAGAGAACACATATAAGGTCCTTAGTAAGATGCCAAGTATATGGGAACAACCATTATTCTTCTCATTAACAGAGAAGGTATAAATGAGAAAATTCCACTGATGGTTTCAAATATCTTTTTGGACCTTCAGATTAATGTGACTCTTTTACCAATTTACAGAATTGGAGTTGAAGGTTAAAAAGTCAAAAGCAAACAATAAGAAGTAAAAAGAAGAATTGAGGTTGAAAAATAATTTCCAAGCTGGGTAACTTCACTTTGAATATTCCACAATTTACCTTAGCAATTTCAGGGTGGAGCATTTCAGAAATTGGTCATGCCACCATGTCTGGATTAGAGGAATTATGGGCAATCTTCTGACAAAGGTATGGCTAGTTGAAGGAGGGGGTATCATTTGGAGTCCCAGCCAGACAGAGATGGCACACTAAAACCAGATAGCACAGGGAAGATTTTATAAAGGACTAGTCACAATGGTGTTGGCAGGGCATATGGAAACCCCAAGGGATAATGCATTATATCAGGGCTAAGAAAGCAGAACTGTCACCACTCCTAAAACCCAAAGAAACCAAGAGAAGGAGCAGTTTCCAGAACACAGAAGGAGAGCATCACGTTGAGTGAAGACCTTCATCTGAAGAAGAGTCAAAGCAAACTCATAAGGAGTAAGCTAAGCGACTGATCATCTGAATTTATTCTCTTTCTTTCTTTCTTCTGATCTGCAGGGCTCCTGTGGGCTGGACCCAACCAAAAGGGTGAGCGAGCCTGTTGCTGTTGTCCACACAGGCTCACCCATCTAGGGCAGAAGAAGAAGGTGGAGAAGCATGAAAAGAAGATTTGTAGGGGCCAGTGGACGATCACCATCCAGAGGATAAAAGGGGCAGAAGTGCTAAGAGCAGACTAATGGACTGTCAGAGTTGAATACTTGGATTTTTGTAATCTTAGTCCAATTTTGTGGCAGCTTGGAACAAAGGAATATTTGCAGGGTTCTTTTACAATTCACTAAGAAAGGCTTTGTGAAGGCATATGGAACCCAAAGGAAGTCTTGTCTTCATTTCCTTCCATATCTGTACGCAAAGTCACAAGGAAGCAATACAGTGAACATTATTGTTTTTACAAGTCATGTCACTGCAGAAGTTGTGGGGTTGCATAAATGTTTGTTGTTGTGAGCAAACAAGTGTTAATTCATAAACAGCTGACATAAACGCCACACTGACCGATGGAGTAGGCAAGTCTCGTATATTAATTTCTTTCCTCGGGGGGTTTGATCTGGAAACATTTGGGGTATGGTTGTCATGATGGTCTCTAGCTCTCAGCCATCTCCAGCTCTGCCTTTTCTCATTTCTTCTTGCAACACCCTCTCTTGCCATCTGCTTCTAATCCTTTACCTTGTCTCTTTCTAATTCGATTGAGTCTTTCTTTGCTTCTCAGTAATTTTTTAACCCCTGAGTTCAAGCATGCTTACTGCTCTGATAGTCTAAAATTCATCTACTGTATTTGGCTGAATAAATATACCCACACAGATGAAGCTCTGAGGAAAAACTCCAGATGCCAAGAGCCTTGGTAGTTTCAAATACCTGTCCCCTGACCTCCACGGGCATTAAACAGAGATGATGAGTGGATGTATGGTACTAAGTCTGAATACTGGAAGGAAAACCAAGTTTTGTTTCTATAAACCCACCTGAAAGGTAAGCAGGCCTCCAGAAGACAGCAAGGCAAGAGGACAAAAGAGAGCATCAAGTGTGGAAGTGAAATAGGACTGATTTGCAATGGATATGAATGAGATGAACCCAACTCATCTTTCAGTTGGAACATAACTTACACTAATTCCATGGGTGTGAGAAAATTTAGCATTTGAAACAAAGCAAACTGTAATGAAAGACAGGTTTTGGCTAGGTTTGATCCTTTTTCTTCCTGATTTGTCAAAATCTGAAAGCAAGAAAACCATCAAAAGAAAAAGAGAAGACACCTGTGTGACAGTTGAGAGCTAGAGTCAAGAAACTGCTGAGATCACATAGCACATTCTGAAATACAGAGAGATAAACGCTAATTTTGGGTTCTGAGAAAAACATGACTCCATGAACTCTTGGGTTGTGTGTGGGAAACTGAACCCTGTGCTGGAAGGCAGTGGGCTGCTTCTAGGCCCTGTGAGAAGACACACCTCTAAATTCCAAAGAACCAAAGTCATATTATATAGTAAATATGTACCACACCAAATGAATCAGTGTTTAGATTTTAAGATTTGCTGATGAAAGTATTTAGGTAAGTATGAGAAATTTCAATTGGTAGTATAAATATTACAGGTATATAGTATATATTTTAGACTGGCAGTAAAGTAACTGATTTGGACACTTTATTAGTAGGTTCAACTTTCTACTTGCATTGGTCTGTTAGGAGTTGGAAAAATAAATACAAGCCAAACACAAGAACCCTTATGCAAGCGTAATTCTACTGATTGATTTTCTGTGCAATTCTGTTGTTTAAACAATCTTTCCTACAGTTACTAAGAGTGACAGTATCTCTAATTTGAGTTATGCCTTGATATGTTCCCTTAACAAATAGGGAAACACATAGGACTCTTGAAACATATGTGCCAATCCCTTCCAATTGAAAGGGTTTTTTTTTTCCCTCCAAAACCAGGATCTAGGATAGAAATGAATTGGTCAAGATATTTGTGGAATCGATTATGTACAACTGGGTAGCAAAGAGTTCCAGTAAATGAGACTGACCCAAACTGAATTAAAGATGGCATTTTCCTAAAGAACTCTCCCGCAAGCACACACAACTCCCCTGCCTGCCACATTTACTACATGACATGATAGGCTGAAGAATACGCCAGTTCAGTGTATGCACTGATTTCAAGTACTATAAAGATACTCCTCTTATACCTTCCAAAAGCCAATATGGCTCCTTCAGTCTGGACGCTCCCTCTTCATAAGGGCCTTTTTGAAGTGAAAATTATTCTAGTAAAATACAACAGCCTTTTGTAGAAACGGTCGATAAGAACTCAATAGGGCTGGGCTGCTTGGGGTGATGGGCCTTTTCTCCCTTTATTTCAGTCAGCAGTGGTTTGCCCTTGTACTTGGCACACGAAAGGATTCCATGCATCAGCATTCATTCTGGCCAGCACATTCCTAGCTAAGATGCTGGCAATTAAACCTGAGAACTAAACTGTGCCGTACCAGACTTCACATCTGTTATGTTCCGCTGAGGACCACGGCTCTGTGCAGGGGGGAGAGAGAGGGAGAGAGAGAAAGAGGGAGCGAGCGCTGGCCTAGCGGCTTTGGTGGTGAACTTGTACGTACCCCTCGTCCTCCAAGGTGCAGGAGGCGGCTCCTGCAGGTGGAGGTGCTGAGTCTCCCTGGTGTCTGCACTACAAAGCGGGTGGGGTGCACACAGTATAAGGGTTTCTAGTGAGGACCAGGGAGTAGTTCATCACAGCTCTTTTCTTCCAGTTTTCGTCACGGTGTCTGGGCCACCTGACGGAGGCCGTTCCTGAGCAGCTGCTTTTTAAAGAAACAGCTGACAGCTACCGTGTTAGGTGTTTCCAGCGGTGAGCTGGGGTTTAGGCCATCGCTGTTGGGGCGACGTTCTGAAAAGGGGGCTGCAGACCCCACTCCGCTCCGGCTGGCGGCTCAGTAAAGAGGTGAAAAGTCCTCCCGACTCTGGAGCCAGGTGGTCCCAGAGGGGCTCCCAGCTCCCCGGGAACGAGCGGGATGAGCTGGGCGACTTTCCTATCCTCTCCATGCCTCTGCCTCCTTATTTTTAAAATGGGGGTAACTTGCCATGCAATGCAATACGGCTCACTAAAAGACACCATTAGTTTATGAAACATTAAGAAAGAAAAGACAGTATGTAGTACCCAAATGGCAAGTGACACAATTGAGGTGACAAAGGAAGCCGTTCTGATGAAATTTGTGTGTGCACCGGCGGTGACGAGTCCTCTGTGACTGCCGTCTGACAGCGATTGAGAAATGCCCTCTACTGGGAAACGTAATCTGATCACAGAGATGTGAAAAGGCGCCGAAATCTATGCTTTGGAATCCTGGAAGCGTGACAGCACCTACCTTGTAGCAATAAGAGTGTCAGCACATGGAGAGCCTTAGAAGAGAGCCTGGCACGTGGCAGGCACTGAAAAAAGGGGGGCTATTAGTATTATTATAACTGCCATTAACACGAGGAGAACGACAGCAGCTTTTAGAAGGGTTCACCTTCGGGTGGCTTTGTAAGAAAAATAGCAAGGACGTATTTTAACCTGTGACTTTAGGATGACAATCACAGGTTTATTTGAGAAGAACGAAAATGACATTTAGCATAAACTTCCTGCAGTTTAGTGGTATCTGTAATTCTGCAGACATATATAACGTTGGGCAAATACTGCAACGAGGTTCTGGAGTTAGCGCTCAAGCTCTTTGCAGCAGGGGATGGCAGAGCCTCCAGGGAGCTGTGAGTAGGCCCAGCCCAGCACTTGCCCTAGACTGCCTCGTCTTTATTTGTGAATAATATTGTCTCAGTATTATCCTTTCACGTGATTCTAGAAAACATGCTGGTCCATATTGGTTGCTTCGTCATAACCAAATTGATACACTAATGTGGGGAATTCTTAGTCTCATTCCAAAACGGAAGCGGAAGCCCTTCTGCCTCATCTCTGTAGACTTCGTCAGCCGTGTGTTGACAGCTCCCTGCGGGCTCAAGCACAAATGGAACATGCTCTGCTAATGCCATTGGTCTATGATGCCATTTATGGTGAAAGTGATGCTGCAGACTGTTGTGGCTTTCAAACTTTTTTTAAAGAAGATTTTTCTTCATTACTTGGAAATCCTTTCTTTTTGCCCTAGAAAATATTTCTCTAATTCCAGTAACCAGGGTTAAAAATCTGTCACCTTAAGAAAAAATTCTGCTTGCCTAGAGTATTTTCATTTAAAAATTTCTAGCCCAAGGAAAGTGGATTATAGAATCACTGATTGGAAGTTTGTTTCTGTGGCCTAATTAACTATCAGCTGTCTTATGGAACCAGACTTCATTGCTGGAACTCAAAAGGAAGAGAACAAACTCGGTTTTCACTTACAATGAGTGATTTTTGTGCCAGGACAGGCTTTTGGTTGGTTTTCTCTATCAGTGCTCAGGTGACTAGCAGTATTCTCCTATTCCAGCAGATATTAAATATGATAATGTTTGTTGGCTTAAAAATGAAATAGGAAAGAGCCATTTACATGGCTGCACATCATTTGAACATACCAAACTGGGAGAAAATGTTTGCATCTTGGTCTGCTCAGCAAGCTGTATCAAGTTTCAGCCTTATAATTGTATTCGGTACAGTTGTATTTATAAAGTAACTCCTTCTTACCCTCAAAAGAATGCAAGATCTAAGTGGAGTTACTGAATTGCTGTAATTAGGCCTAAACAGATTCAGTGATCCGTGATGGGGTACACGCCCAAGGCAAGTGAAGAAGCCCGCAAGAACTTAAAGCAATGCTGCAGAAAATATTTGAGACGGTAATAAGTTTTGACTGTGAAGGCACCTGAAACTTCAGAGTCAAATTCTTTCAAAACAACTGTTTGACATTAGTCTGCAAAATAGTAAATTAAACTTCCAAAAAGCACACTGTTTTTCTTTTGAGAGCTTTGCAGTATGGTATAATACTTAGTAGGAAGAAAATACAAAATCAAAGCCAATTTATCTAGTGGGGGTGGGGGAGAAGCCTGCATTTGTTACTCCAATTATTTTTAGAGTTTTCTTCCTGCTGAAAGTATTGGAACACAAAAGCAAGGAGTGGCTAAAGTGTTGGGGAACTACTTGCAATTCACTTCAGCAAATAATTATCAAGCACCGATGAGGTCCTCAGGGAAATTGCTAAGCAGTTTTAAAAGCAGCAAAGAAACAATAGTCAAAGAGATTTGATTTTAGATGGTTACCCAAGTTGACAGTAATCCACAAATAAGGCTAACAGCTTTGAGGCTTAGAGAGAGAGGAGAAGGAGATAATTAGTTGTATGTGGGAGGGGTGGGGAGGGAAAGAAATCTTTTTTTTTTCCCTTGGCTTTCATCCCATGCATTACAGTCGAGAAAGAACAGAATGCTTAGTGCAGGAAAAGTTCCTAAGCAGACAATGTACAGGGACCTGGAGATGTTATCCCACGACTCCATAGCAGCCTTGATGAGGATTCTGACCCCAAGACACACTCACTGTCCAAATGGGCTCAGAACTGTCTTTCAAGATATATCGTATTCCTCATAAATCATTTGTTTAGCATATGACAGAAGTGTCCCCTCTCTGCAAGCTCTAGAGCATTCCCAATTACTTAGTAATACAAAAGAGGTTGGTCGTTGGAAGACTTTAAAGGAAGCAGAGGAAACATCTTCAAAGCTTGTTGGGAAAGTAGGATGTAGGGGAAATTAGAGTGTAGGGTGTTTATAAAATGGCAATGAACAATAAAAACAAACACTATAATATTGGCTTCATAAGTAGCTTTATAAGTAATACCTTAATAACATTTATTAAGATATTACTATGTGCCTGAGCTGTTCTGAACTCTTTCCCTGTGTTAATTGAGTCAATACTCAGAATAAACCTAGTAGTAGATACTTCTATTACTCCACTCCACCGATAAGAAAACTGCGACACAGAAAAGGTAAATAACTTCCCAGGAGACCCTGTTTGTGTGAAAGAGAGCCAAGGTCCTCCCGGCTCCAGAGCCTGCCTTGTCAGCCACTAAAACTCTTCTGCCTCTTGTTCCACAGGCATATCTTTAATTCTGAAGGCATCGCTCTGACTCTCTTTACTGCATAGGTGAATTATTTTCTTGTTTATTTATTGGTTTAGTTGTTAAGTCTAGAAACTTGGCTGTTGGGATGTAAATGAAATGATTTCATCAATTCCTTTGAACAGGTGCTGCTGTCTAAATTGGCTCCGACTACTTTACATCTAGTTGCCAAGGACCAGTTCAAGATTTTCCCTATTTCAATTCCTAACCCTTAGGCAGCCTGTCTAATTTGTAACATCTACTGGTCAACCTTCAGTGTTATGGCCAGTTCAAATCCCCGACTCTTTGCCTTAAAAGTCCGATTTGCCTTGAGTATGAAGCTTGCTTCTTCATTCAATATGATGCCGATACGAGCATCATCATCATGGACCGTTGGGATGGGCCTCTCACAACACCTTGATGTCATGGGTTGAGCAGGAAGAGGGGACAAGGCAGCCACTCTCATTCTGCAACGTTCAAATCATTAAACACCGATTTCACAAAATAGGTAATATTTCTCAAACTCAGGGATTTTGAATTGTCCCATTTCCCTTCCTGGTCTACAGAAGCAGATTCATCATTCTCACTATCTATGCCATTAGACAAAGTATTGTAGAAACATAACTAATTTTTAAGGTGAGAATTACAGTTGGGTAGGATTTGGATGGAAACGGGGCTTTGAGAAAGAATGGAAAGGATAGGGAAAAGGACTCAGCATCGTGACAGCTTATATATCTTTTTTAACTCACGGAAATCACCTGTGTGGAGCACTTAGCAGTGAGGCTACCTTCACTTCATTGACACAATTCTGTTGCTTAATGTCTTTTGGCTTCTAAGTCAACAGCAGTTCAATGTCCTAGGACTTAGCCTTCAATTCGATGAAAATATACAGAAAAAAATAAAATAATGAAAAGAGAAAAGAATGGATTAAAGCAGGAGTTCTTAACCATTTTCTGTTCCATGTTCCCCTCTGCCAGGCAGGTGAAAACCACGGACCCCTTACTGAGTCCACACTGTACTGTGTATTATTTAATAAATACATCACACCTGCACCAACACGTCCCCACAAGAAAAACGTTTCTTTAAATTTCAATTCAAGCTCACAGACCCCTGGTTGAGAACACTTAGATTAAAGGAAATGATAAAAGAATGAGAAGATAGGAAATGGTAAAATCAGGTTTTGTTTTCTTATGGATTCTGCCACATTTCAAGCATGATGATGGGGGTAAAGGCAGTGGGTTGGTGGGGATGGTAACTCTTGTTAATCTTCTCCAGCCTTCCTTTTGCTAGTGCTGAAACAATACCTTGCATGTGTGTCTGTATGCATGTGCACGTCTTAAATGCAGACTTTTTTCTTAAGAATGAGAGATTCATGGAAAATATTTTACCCTCTGCAGCCAGTGAACTGGGCAGACTACATCATAAAAGATCTTTGAACCACGGCTGAATACATATTTCCTATGGAAACATCGTGAATTCAAAACAAAAACATTTTTAAAAACTGTAACTGAAACAACCCAGAAAATTGATTAACTTAGAAATCACAAGGGCA
The DNA here is from genome assembly GCA_026826555.1 of Tolypeutes matacus. Lineage (NCBI taxonomy): Eukaryota > Metazoa > Chordata > Mammalia > Cingulata > Chlamyphoridae > Tolypeutes > Tolypeutes matacus. Next base: position 4,169,701 of record JAKSZT010054342.1, on the reverse strand, counting down.
AATGGCTTAGAGCCAAACTATGCAATTTACAATGCCTAGCACCAAAACATTTTCTGGATGGTTTTTATGGAGTAAATCATGCTATTCTTTAGATACATTGCAGCTGAATCTACTAAGTTAGAATTGGGATAGTAGATTAAAAATTCAATATTTTAAAATATCAAGTGTAAGAAATATTATAATGCCATTGTGACTCTCACCCGCTGTGCACCCCTTGCCAACCACATTCCTCTATCTCTAAGGTAACAGCCATCTGGAATTTGGTTTCTCATTCCCATGCATGTCTCTCCACAGCTACCACAACTTTAAACCTGAAATACTATGGTTTTGCATATTTTAACTACAGGATTTGCTGAATGTGTTATGTTAATAGCAGGGAGGATGAATCCAGGTTTTTGTTTTTGTTTTTCCTTCTACAGCTGAAAATAGGGACTTGACACTTGCTGAGACGGGGCAGGCTTGTGAAGAGGAGGTTTCTTCTGGGGGAGAGGAGAATCAGAGGTTTGGTTTTGGACCTATTAAATTGACATGCCTGTTAGAAAGCCAAGTAGAGATGTCAAGTTGACAGCTGGAAATCGAATAATGGGTTAAGGTATGGCTATCTTAAACTTTATAACAAAATCCTTCTCCACGTTGTTTGCACAAATTCACAGTCATGCTGCAGTAACGACCCCTGTCAGACCTTTTCTTGTTGACAGCCTGACGGTGATGCCTGGCATCTCGTTGTGAGTGCGGTGGGTTCTTTGACAGGAAGAGTACTTCTGGACTAAGCCCTCTGGAGTTGAAACTTTACAAGCACCACATACTCACAGCCTGCTGCCCTTGCTGCTGTTGCCGTATTTTCCAAAACCAAGGAGCTCAGTAAATAAAATATACCGATGCCCCTAATAATGTATATGGTGAATAACCATGTATGAGAAAATGAGAAAGTGAATAGGTCACTTAGGTTATATATTATTCATATTTCTATAAAAATATAGAAATGGAAATTTGTCTTTTGAAGAAACGGGAATTTGTATAGACAGTTACATAGATTTGATATGGCTAATTGTCTTGTTTTGGCTTTTGATGTTGATCAAAGTCTCACTAGTTTAAACAAATTGGAGGAGTGGGGTTTTGATTGTAAAATGAAAGAATTTACTTTTAATTGCATGTATTAGTTGAAAGTTTACTAGACTACTAATGATTACCTAATAAGCATCTTATGATTAGATGTAACTGCACTTAGAATGTTAAAGCACATGCTTAGACTATTGCTGGATTCCACTTTCACTGCACTAAGAAGGTGATTGAAATTTTTTTTTTTTTTTTTTTAGTATGTACATATTTACCTTACAATATAATGTGAATATGAGTATTTGCAGTTATTTGATGGAGAATATCCCCTCTCCCACAACTTAAAGAAAATCTTTTTTTTTTTTAAGAAAATCTTTTTGATTTATGTTGCTTGACCAGTATAAACTTATTGAAAATAAGAGAAGATAACAATGAAGGGCTACACAGATTATTTTTCCTATAAAAATATATTATTGAAGTTATCAGGCTGTCATTTCCATTGAAGATATTTGGAATAAAGATACTAAGCTCCTAGAAGTTTTTTAAAGTGGAAATTCCACTCTTTTCCATTTCTGAAGCTTTTTGATAAGCCACGCACAACTAGTAAAACAACAGTTACAATCACCAATTGTAACCGAGGGTTAAGAATTAACAAATAATTATGATTGCTAATCATTGTATAGAAGCCTCTACATGATGAAATAGCAAAAGGTTGATACCTGAAGTTACTGAAGCTGGCTACAGTGGCCCACCCCTCTAGCTAGCTCACTCTAGACTTAACCTCATGCTTGTGTGTGCTGCTATCGGGATGGGAAAGGTAGATTCAGCTCACCCTGTGTGTGCTTACTGTCGGGATGGGATATCTAGATTGAGCTCACATTGTGTGTGCTTACTGTCGGGATGGGAAATCTAGACTGAGCTTACCCTGTGTGGTCTTACTCTCGGGATGGTAACTGCTCCACCCTCCCCTGTTCAATATCCATATGGAAAACCTAGTGGCTGACGTCTACCCTGTACTTTCATATGTCAGAACCTTGATCTCTGAAAATGATTATAACTTTTCATCTCCCCCTGGTTTGGGGTCCCCAACATGTTCAACGCCTTCATGTTTATTAATGAAGGAACCTGTGTCCAGCTCCACTCCAGTTATTCGTGAGCACCCTGATGTTATAGTACATTAGCATTTCTGCACACCAGGGAGGCAGTTTTGGGCTAGCAGGCCACTGTGCTCCATTGCTTGTGCAACGAAATAAAGTTCTTTCTCTCTTTGGAACCCCCATGTCTCAGGAATTGGCTTTAAAGACATGCCTGGAGGAAAGAATCTGCTTTTGCTCAGTATCAATTTGGTGACTCTGGTGGCACCAAGGAAGGATTCCACTGCCCGATGTTCTGGGGCCCCAATGAGAGGGGTAAGTGCAGAAATTGAGCTCTCTGCAGCTGCTAGAGCCTCTTGGTCTAAAAGCTTGACAATCGGGTTTCTTGTACCTCGCTGGCGCTCCAGGCCCTAAAGATACTTTAAAGATTCAAAGAGAGAAACAGTTCCAGCCCTGAATCCTGATATCTGAGAGGGTGAGTGGATCTCAAAGTAGAAGTGAATCAGGGAGTTAGTTCAGTGGTTCGAGTCCCCTTAAGCTCTTTCCAGGATGATTCCTCCTGCTCTGACCCCTCCACCCTTTTCCTGGTGTTGTTGTTTTTTTTTTTTTTTGGGGGGGGGCGCAGTTGGAGGGTACCATTCTGTCTAGAGTTCACCTTAAGTCTGTCTGTCTCCTGAGCCCTTTTGGATATACTCCTGAACCTTGAGCCTGTTAAGTACATTCCTGAAAAGTAATTCAGAATATAGGAAGTGCTAGTGCCTGTTCATTAAATGGTGAGTGCTACTCAGCTGTAGTAAATGTTCATTGTTTGTCTAAATCGCTAAATGAGTGTTTACCTGCATTTATACTGCTCAAGTATTCCCAACTGGTTACTGGCTACTGAAATTTTTTAAAATGGGAAATCCTAATTTGCCTAGCATTCCTAAATGAAGCCCTTTAGGTTGTATTTTGAAAGATGTAAAAATCTTCGCCAAGAGCCTATGAAAAGGCAGGAAATAATTTTTTCCTGTAACAAAGTTTGGTCTCTATATACCTTAGAATCAGAGAGAAAATGGCTGGAGCACGGTTCCATAGGGAAAATCCCTGGTTTTCCACTCAGCCGGATGGCTTTCTAAGAGCAGCAGCTGAGCCAGAAAAATGTTCACTCCTCTGGGAAACGCCTCGAGGAGTCGATGAGGAATCTGTGCACATGCTTCGCCCATTCCTCCTATCAGATTTACATGGGTGGGAAAATGGGGTCACACTCAATAAGAGGGACCTAGAGAAAATAAAAAGCTTAATTATTCCAGCCTGTAATTGGACTGATTTGAGGCTTTGCGGATAACAGGGGAAGAGGGAAAATAGTAAATGAGGAAGCAGAGCAGGAAACAGATAAGGAACAGCGAAAAAATCCTGACAACCCAGGGTAGCTAGAGAGAAATTAGCAGCATCAGTAAGGAATTTAAATGGAATGTTAATGGTGCCAAGGACTGGGCAGAGAGAGGGCCCTGAAGCTAGAAACTTACAAAGGATAAGTAAAGAAATACAAGAATCAGAACAAAGTCCCTCTGCTTTCCTAGAAGAATTTATACTGCCTATCGGCAATACACCAATATAGATCTGGAAAATCCAGTTAATACCAGACTTTTAAATGTAACATTTATTGCCCAAAGTTCTCCAGATGTGAGAAGGACACTACAGAAAACTGATGGGGGATTAAAACTACCTACCTCTTGTTTAATTAGCACTGCCTATAAAGTTTATTACCACAGGGACCCAGTTAAAGAAAACCTGCACATCAGAAGGCGAGTGACCCTACTCAAGGCTGATAAACTGCAAACAATCAGACTGCCTCAAAAAGGTAAGACTGCTGGGTCAACCTCCCCTCCTCCAGGGACAGGGAGAGTTTTAAGCTAAGAACCTATCAAAGTGCGTATTACAAAGAAGAAGGACACTGGAGAAGGTACTGTCCTGCATGCCCTCCCCATGCCCCGCCCCAGGAAAAAGACCCCCAGACAGCTAGGTGGGAACCCACAGAAACCTGGATTGAAAGAGCCGGGGTGAGGGAAGCTTTACTGCTGAATTAAAACCAAATACTTGCAGCATAGCTTCCTAAGTGTACCTTCCTTGCTAAAAACCTGTTAACCAAATAATGCCCAGGTAAGTTGTTCTCCAATTTTTATATAAATAAAGAGCATTTCCAAGAACGAGCTTGCATATTACAGGTAACACAGACCAAGAGGAGATCTTAAAAGCGGTGGAAACTAGAGATGTGGAATGATGGAAAACCTGGAGACAGCCATACCCGAAGAGTGAGAATTATGAGCCAAATTAGTGAGTTTTATGTTTCTGTTGGTGTGCCTGACTCTATTTGTGTCTGTCTGTTTGTTCAGTGTATGTTTTCATACCTCCGGATGGTAATGTCAAATTAACAAATGAAAATTCTTAAAAGAGCTCTATTCAAATTGCTGAAAATTAAATAAGCACTTATGTAGGTAAATGAGTACCACTGGAGCCCAAGTTAGAAAAGCCAAACAGGATAAAAAAGATCATACAAAAATCTGACTAAAGAGACTCTTTAAAGGAAAAAAACCTAAAAATGTCCTGAATTTCTCCATAATCTTTCTACAGCCTATCCTACCCCAGGGTCTTCTCCCAACCTTGACTGAATTAGAGTGACTCATAAAAAAAAACTGGTCTAGGAAACTATGGGGCACAGGCTGGTGTGGAGACAGGGGAGATGCGAGTTTAACTTAGAATTCTGTCTGTCCTGTAATTCCCCAGTTAGATTTTAACAGCCTTGAAATGAGAGTAATTAATAACCCAATGGCCAACTTTCAGTAAGTAAAGAAAAAGATCTGTGAAAGAATAGAAAAAGAAAAGAAAAGAAAAGGTTTTTTCTAAATTATAATAAAACACATAAAGCAATCACTGTATAATATATTCTCCAGAGCCTGAGAGTCAGTATGCTTTTGAGGATATTTATAATTTTAAGGTATTTAAAAAACAAAGCAGTTTTAACCACCTATGAGGGAAAAAAAGAAGAAAATGTTTCTTATATAAAATATCATTATTTTAATAGTATTCTACTTGGGTGTAATCTCCCAGGGTTTATATGGATATTGATAAGTTAATATTATGTCTGTTAAAGCTTTAAGATGATAAAATTTTAAGTTTTCAACTAACGAATTATTACAGACCTCTTTTAAAAATAACTGCTTTGTCTAAAGTGAACTGACTAGTTTTTTACAGAACAGTATGAGGTGTGTAAGACAAGACTTGAATGCGTATGAGAAGAAGTACAAGTTTTTGAAAGCTTGTAGAAGGGAATGTATTTTGTCCTAAGATAAGATGGCTTGTTCTCATAAAATCAGGATGGAAATATATAGGACAAGACTTGAAAGGATATGGAAAAGTTGTAGAAGGGCTAGTGGAAGTAAATTTCACTTGTTCCTTAATTCATTAAGCTTATTTAAAGGTGAAACTTGTCCTCAGGTAAAGTAGTCTATAAATGGTTATAAAAGATAACAGGAACTTAGAAGATGTAGGAAGTCTGTAAAAGCATTTTCCTAAACTGAGAGATTTCAATGTTAGTAGCTGATTCCGGGAAGCCATTATTAAGTAAAAATCTATAACTTGATATTGATAACAAAAAGTAATTTTAGAGCAGAAAAACCTGTCGGACGCCACCTCACTCTGTTATGATCTATGCTAACTAATATTTGTTTACCGAATGGGGTACTGATGCAATACTAAAACTTGACTTTCTCTGTTAAAGTAACAGTTTCCTTAAATGGTTGGTCTGTTTTGAGTGGAAGGATATTAAAGTCTTTTTGAAATAACCAATATATATAAAGAGCAAATATCTGTGCCTTGTCAGAATGGCTTCATCATATCTTAATGGTTTTCAAAAATACAGATTCGCTGCTCTTTTGGAACTTAAGTCTTTTCCAAACCATTTTACTAACTTATTTGTCACTGCGGTAATAGAGGCCTGTTTAAATATAATGTTCAGACCTGGCAACCATTAATATTCTAATAAAACCCATAAGGATATCTTTAATTGCAAACTGTTATAAAAGAATTTGTTCTTTCACCTTGTAAAAAGTGAGGTGCTTAAATATATACATTTATGAAAATTAATTTTATCAATATATTTATATTTTAATTTACAGTGGAAAAATATATTCCAAAATGGAAAAATATAATACTTGTGTAAACTGCAGAAAAGTTTAAATGGGATGTTATTTTGAAATGTTTTAAATTTTAGTTACATTTTATTCTGATCAGAATTTTTATCAAGGTGTTAAACTTCTGTTTCTCTTTTTTTTTAAAAAACCAACAAACTGGGTTTGTCATAAAATACTGTGCATAATTAGAGTATTTATTGCCTAAGTTCAGTGCAAATGTATAGACTTATGTTTACTGCTAAGGGAAATCACTTAATACTTGTAAAGATCCATATTACATTTACTACTCTAACGTTTTAAGGAACCACCCTCATTGTAGAAAGTAATATATTCTTAAGGTCATGATATTAATGTTCTAATAAGCTTGCAATTATATTAAGGTAGTGATAACTATGGTTATAACAAGATAATCCTTTGGGAATCTTAGGTTCTTATAAAATTTTCTAGAAAAATAATTTTCTTCTGGTACTGATGAAGTTTCTTTGTGGTAGACAGTAGCTTTGTAGAATAGAAAACAGGAAGGAGAAATTAAATGTGTCATCTGCCTATATATTTGGGGATTGTATAAAATTCTTAAAGACTTTTACAATTTTCACTGTTCTATTCTATCCTAATACTGATCTGCATGATGATATTGTTGGTTATAGTTTTAGTTATTCTTAGAAAAATGTGATGTTATGAAAACAACCAAAATCTCTTCTCAGCAACACTGTTTTGCTCTGATGCCTCTCTAAAAGAGCATGCACGCACCCCATTTTCAACAAAAAGGGACTTTAAAGGAAAAGCAAGGCAAGAGTCTATAAGGTATGTTTTGCCTGTTTTTAAAAATCTTGGTAAAAGTGGAAAAGTAAAGTGAAACAAAACTCTGTGGTCTGTAGCTAATGGCCTCTAGAAAGAGCTTTATTTAAAATGCTCATAAGGAATTTAGGGCCTGGATGGTAAGCTCCTGCAGTAGCCATATTTATACCTGAGCCTTGACCTCTAGTTGTTATTTCTAATCCTAAGATGCTCTACTCTTTGTTATAGCTTAGTAGCTCCCTAGAATTTTTAGGGGCCTGTATGACACTTGGAATCCAGAGCTAAAGTTAACCAGCTCTAAATGTCTGAAAAAGCAGCATTAATTTTAAAAGGTGACCCCAATTAAAGAAGCTAAAAGAATCAGACTTCAATTAAAAGGCAAATGGGGCTAATTTAAAGCCTAAGGAGACTCAGGACACAAGGAAAAAGGTAATATTATCAGTATTTTAAAACTTTAGGTGCTATGGGGACCAGAAAGAAGACATTTCGCAAAGAAAATTCTTTAAATTTCTGTGGAAACACTGTCTAATTTAATCTGACTAGTCAGCTTAATTAAATGGCATAGCTAACATGGAACCTAAAAGAGTAAATGAGGTTGTGATATTCTGTACAGAGTTGTTGTAATACCCTGATGCATTTCAAAGTGTTTTGGGCATAAAGTAGAAAGGTATTTGCAAAGCCCCCTAAGGGGCTTAGAAAAATGTAGAAATAATAAACTTCACCTGGGAAATTCCCACTACTCTCTCAAACAAGAGGAACTCCTAATTTATTGAAATGGTAGAACTCTGTAAGATAAACCTTTGAAAAAGAAGCATGCAGGTGAATTGAGCCCTGTCTCTCAAGACTTGCACCTATGAAACTTACTTCTGTAATGACGAAGCTAAACCTAAGTATAATTAATGCCCAAGAGTCACCTCTAGAGAACCTCTTTGTTACTCAAACGTGACCTGCTTCTCTGAGGCAAACTCTCACTACCTTCCCCCCTATGTGGGACAGGACTTTCAGGGATAAACTTTTCCCTAGCATGTGGGACATAAGTTCCAGAGACTTTTCCTGGCAATGCAGGATTTGACAACTCCCAGGGATGGAACTCCCTGATAACGTGGAATTAGACCAAAAGGGCGAAAAGAAGTAAGACAGAATAAAGTTTTACTGGCTAAGAGATTTCAAATAGAGTCAAGAGGTCATTCTGGAGGTTATTCTCCAGGTAGCTCAAAAAAAAAACCACAGTAGGCAGAGCCCAAAAGGCTACTCTGAAATATATCTAAGAAAAGCCATAAAATCATTTCCCCAGTGTAATATGGTTATCTAAACCTATCACTCTCAATGTACGTATTAAGTTTATCTTTCAGAAAGTCTCTGAATTATTCCCATGCCAGACAAGCCATGGAACACAGAGGTCAAAATGACAACCAGCTTCCCCTCTACTCCATAATGTCGATGTTCCTTTTCACCACAAAGAAATCAGAAAGATCTGAAGTCCAGATTATCCTCAAGATTGGGAATTTTATAAACAGAGAGGGAGGAGTTGTAACCGAGGGTTAAGAATTAACAAATAATCATGATTGCTAAATCATTATATAGAAGCCTCTACATTATAAAATAGCAAAAGGTTGATACCTGAAATTACTGCAGCTGGCTAGAGTGGCCCACCCCTCTGCCAGTTCACTCTAGACTTAGCCTCACGCTTGTGCGTGCTTACTAACAGGATGGGAAATCTAGACTGAGCTCACCCTGTGTGGTCTTACTGTCGGGATGGTAACTGCTCCACCCTCCCCTGTTCAATATCCATATGGAAAACCTAGCGGCTGACGTCTACCCTTACTTTCTTATGTCAGAACCTTGATCTCTGAAAATGATTGTAACTTTGTAACTCCCCCTGGTTTGGGGTCCCCAACATGTTCAACGCCTTCATGTTTATTAATGAAGGAAGCTGTGTCCAGCTCCACTCCAGTTATTCGTGAGCACCCTGATGTTATAGAGCCTTAGCATTTCTGAACACCAGGGAGGCAGTTTTGAGGCAGGAGGCCACTGTGCTCCATTGCTTGTGCAATGAAATAAAATTCTTTCTCTCTTTGAAACCCCGGTGACTCAGGAATTGGCTTTAAAAGATGCATCGGGAGGAAAGACTCCACTTTTGCACAGTATGACAACTGCTGCAGCACATGGTCAGAAACCAGGCGGCCTGAGCTATATTCCAGTCTTTATGTTTAACTAATTTTCTTGCTACTGAGGCAAATCCTTTCACAGTTTTCTATTGTACTTTCCTTCTATTTAAATGATTTAAAATACATGATTGTCATAATGCCGTGGTTTCCAAAGTAGAAAGTGAAAATGTAAGAGATTTGACCTAAAACTAACTCACAAAATTTAAGAGAGAAGAGAACACGGACAATGAGCAATGTAAGAGACAGGTCTTCTCACTGGTCTGAAGTAGTGCATGAAAATGTGGAACACAGAAAATAATCAGAAAAAGACATAAAATCTGACTTATTTTGTTTGATGCCATAGAGTTCAAATTGTTAACAAATTAATTGGCTTGTAATTTGAGTACTATCTAAATTGCATATGACTTTACTTATTATACACAAGCTTTTTCCCATCAGCTTCTCTTTTTTTGTTGAGATTTTGTTGTCATTGTGCAAGAGTAAAGGAGAAAAATGGTCATCCCAGTCCTATTTCTAGCTACAGCTGGTATTTGTACAATGTGGAAGGGCAAAGTGATTGTTACATATGGTGGAAATGCCTTGAAATGACTGGCCTGTTTCCATCCCCACTGTTTCCATCAATCCTCACCTTGGCTGGAGCCACCTCATCTGCTTTTATACATTTCACTAAGCCCTGGTTCCAGGATCAATCCAGTTTCTTTTTAGGTTCAGTTTCAGGAGTCCTAGGTGAGCAGTTGCTCAGATCAACAGTGTTAGTCCAGCAGTTTGGTTCCCTCTTCTGTGCCCAGCACAAGTCTCGTCACTAAAGCCTGCCTCATTTGGTTATGTCTGAATCTCTCCTGCCTGCTCTGTCCTTCGGTCTTTTTGGAACAGTGGTCCTGCCCTTTCCTCAGGCAGCCTAAAATCTTGAAGGATAGTTTTCCCAGTGTCCCAGTCCTTGTAGCTGGGTCCTGATACTTACCCTATCTTCCTGAAGTACATTCCTTTTAAGTAAATCTGGACCTCAGCTTTGGCCAGCTGCCAAGCTCCTTTGCATCACCCTCACTCATCTCCCAGCACACCTACTAATTTCCCAGCACCGGACTTCTCTACACTTACTGGGTCTCTGCTTGGTCCAGATTCTTCTGGCATCTGCTTGCCTTTCCTCTAGTCTGACATCTGCTTCTGGGACTTTCCGAGTGGCCTGCCAATCAATGCCTAACCCCTGAATCCTGCCCTCTGGACTGACCCGGCCAGAGCCAGGTTCTAAAGTGCCCCCGTGCAGGGAACTCGCCATTAAAGGTTTTCTTCCCTTTACAAAAGTCCACTCAAAGGAGAATTCATCTCTTTAGACTTTTGGATGTCTCATGTGGTCAAAAGAGCTGAATGCTCTTAGGTACCCATTGTGTACTTAGAAATACATGGCATAGAAGACCAGGATTTTTGGAACAAAAACTAAGAAAACTCATCTCAATGCACATTCATACTTCCCCTCTCAAAAAAACAGAAAGGATGTAAAAATGACTACTAGCAAATTTTACACACTAGAGCATTCCCATCAAAGACTGAACTATTCTAGGAGGGCACAATTTGTAATGACCAATGAACACTTGTCATGTGCTTTGGTACACTGAGAGGCAGAGGAAACCAGTTAAGTTAGTATACTGTGGCTACAAACTCCACTCTCAAAAAACTGAGGAAGGAGGAGGAGGGCAAAGAAGCAGAAGCATGAACTTGATGGCCCCTAGAATTACCAAAGTTAATGAATTTAACATTTTCTTATGAAAATGTTGACTTTAATACAGTAACTATAGTCTGCTCAACAGAAATATTTTTGATTCCAAGTGAGTTGCTTTTTTGTCACTTTTGAAGAGATATGGTAAACTACTTCCCAGGGTAATTCAGCTATTTTAGAGGTAAATGTAGATGGAGCCATCCGTAGCTTGAAAACCTTGGAACTGTTTTGAGTGATTTGTGTGTTTCTTCCCAAGATTCATAGATTTTTTGTTTAATCTAGGGCTTGAAATACTCAATTTCCTCTCTATCAGGCAAAAAATAAGAAAGTAAATTCTCTTGTAGAAAAGACATTGGAATGCAGAATTATAATAAAGTAGTTTATTGTAGGATCACATTAAGAAGCTTTTCACTGCCCTCTGGTGTCAGTTTCTTAAAAAGTATGGTTAGATAAAATTATTGCAAAAACCGGAGGAAGGTGAATTAGTTGAACAAGTTGGTTGAGAAAAAAAGATTCCTGCCTCCAGTTATTCAAGTTTTAAGACAGTAATATAATGCTTGCTTTATGTTTATGGGCAATGATTTGTCAAATTAAAAATCCAACACTAGCAGAGTATTAGTGGGTGGAGGCTACAGGTATAATAAAGTTTGATTCGTGAAACACTAAATTAAAAAGAAAGAAACAGTATTACAAATTATCAGCCAGTGTTTTCTAGTTTCCCAGGTTATCAAATCTCACAGCTTTGAATTTACTTTGTTATAATTCTGTAATTTAGAGAAAGTATTTTTCATGAATAAAAGCAAAGCTTTCAAAATAAATGAATGAATGGCTTGTTTTTTGTCATATAATTCTGATTTTGAAAGTTAATTTTACCTTGACATATGAAATTAGGAAATGAGAAATAATGAAGATAACAGCTAAAACGAATGGAGCACTTACTCTGTACTAGGCACTACTTAATTTTTACACATGTTGTATTCAACCTTAACAATCTAGAATGAGCTATTATTACCATTCCCACTTCATAGGTGAAGAGGTTGAGCCACAGAGAAGAAAAGTAACTTGCCTAAGGAGACACAGCTAAAAGGTGTCAGCATGATTAGAAACAATAGTCTGAGTTCAGGGACCCTCCCTTTGACCTTTTGGCACAAAGAAGGTAAAAACTCTGCAATGAAGGAGGAAGAATTTGTAGAAATTATCATGGACATAGAATGGCAGTATACGTGTTTATTGGCTCCAGCAAACTCTGCACACACGTTGAATTGTTATTTTTTTTGCTGTACCCAGGCTCGAGTGGGACCCAGGCATGAGTTAACAGATCTGTGATCCTCCCAACTCAGCTTATGGAGTATTCTTGTTTTGTTAGAAAACTTCTGCCACCCTTGGTCACATCAGAGGTGTGTATGCATGCCTATCTTTCTGAATATTTGCCAATTCAGGCCCTGTCTTCCACCAGATTATCTACTTGGGGGCTAATCTTGTGGCCTGTAGACACCTGTGCCTTTCACCTCTGTCATGCTGGACAAGCTGGGTTTTGTAATTTTAGACACACTTTCAACCATCCTCAGTGACTCATATTCAAATACACACACACTTTTCACTGTGCTTTCAGTAAGTCAGGTTCACATTCTAAGAGTTCCTGTCCAGCCTTCCCTCTGAGTTGGTAGCCCAGAGGGTCCTCAACAACAGATCTCCTGCCGGGGACAAGGAGCTCGGCTAGTGTTTGCCATTCTGGGATGCTCCTGCCTTGGAGCCACTTGACAACACTCCACCTGCGGCTCCAGGACTACCTACAGGAAAACACCTCTTCTCCTACTTTCATGTCCACACTGATCATTAGATATGCATAACACCAAATTCTTACCTGACACGAGGAGCTGGGTTTCCAGTGACTCTACACTCCAGAAAGACCTTACTGCCTTCTGCCACTTCCTGGCTCCTCAGCTTCTGGATGAATCGAGGTGCCGAGGGCAAGGGGAGCGCGGCCAGGGGCTGCGGGTGCGAGACGCTGATGCGGGGCGCGGCCGCGTCTTGCTCTGCCGGGTAGCCGGGCCTGGCCTCGGGGCGCGTGGCCTTGGTCTCCAGCTCCTGCTGGTCCGCACTGGGGCTCTGGCTGGCCGAGGCGCCGCTCAGGACCGACGGCTGGCTTTGGGGAGACAGGTACCCACTGTCCGGCGAGGAGGACTCTCCATTTGGGCTTCTGTTCCTCGGCTTGGCCGCCTCTCTAAATATGGACGTGAGCTCCTGGATAAAGCTAGCCGCCTTGTCACACAGCTGGCTCTGGGGACCCGCCCTCCCGCGGGGCGCCGCTGCGGGCTTCACGCAGGGGCTCGGCGCCTTGGCACCGCGCTTCGCAGTCTTTCGCAGGCTCCGGATGTAGCTGGGGCTGGCAAGTAGGGGGGACGCTTTGGCCCTCTGTGCACCGGGGGACGGGGCAGCCACCGCTGGGCCGGCCAGAGGCTGGGCAGGGGTCGTCCTGCCGGCCCCAGGCGTCCCCGGGCAGCGCTGCTCCCCCGGCGCGCGCCCCTCGACGGGCGCCTTCCCACTGGGGCGCGCAGGGCCGCCGCTCAGAAGCTGCGCCCTCTCCCGGCCCGAGTCCAGCTCCGCCTGGGGGTCGGCGATGGCCCTCCGCGCCAGGTCCAGGCTCCGGCTTATCTCCTCCTGGCTGAGGAAAGCAGACAGCCCAGGGAAGGAGTCCGCGGGCTTGTCTTCTTCCTGCAGGTCTGACAGAGAGTCGTAGAAGGAGTCGTGGGAGGAAGTTCCCGACATAGCTGAGCAGTCCTCATGCACCCTCTGCCCGCCGGGACAGGGAGGCGGCGGCCTGGGCACAGCTTCCTTTCTGTGTTCTGAAACACAGCAGAGAACCGCTGAAGGGATTTTGAAAAATTCTATCATAAAGCGAAAACCCTGCAGGTCGGGAGAAATACTAAGGTAAAACAGTAAGCTTATTTCCATAATTTCCCCATATTTTATAAGTGAGGGCAAACATTAAGCTTCACTTTTTATTTAATGTGCGTCCTGTGAGTGAAGATCAAGTGTCTCACTGACCAGAAGGCAGTGTCAGCTGTGAGGGTCGCAGGACAATCTGCACTTCTCAGTCCCCCTTTCCCCTACACTACACTGCCTTAACGTTCCAATTTCATTCACTCTTATGAGATTAGTAACACATCGATGTTTTTAGTCAATCTAACCACTCATCTCACCCTAAACCACGAAATACTTCCCAATAATTCAGATTTTCCTTTGCTTTTGGTTTTCAGGGAAATATTTGAAACTTAATTGTCTGATCCTTTCTTTAGGTCCAGGAATATGTTCATTCCCGTTCATTTGTTCCACAATTAATCCAGCACAGTTATCAATCTCACTGTGTTTCAGGTGCTGGAGATGCAGCTCGGCACTGGGCCAGGGGTCAGCAAGCTTTTCTGCAAAGGGCCAGATAATAAATAGCTCAGACTTGGTGGGCCACGTAATCTCTGTCACAGCTACTCAGCTCTGCTTTCACAGCCAGAGGTTACACATAGATGAATGGACATGGCTGTGCCAATAAACTATATTTATGAACACTGAAATTGGCATTTCACGTAATTTGTACATGCCAAAAATATTATTCTTCATTTGATTTGTTTTACAACAATTTGAAATGTAAAAAGGCACACATTCTTGGTTTTCAGGCACTATAGAACAGGTGGTTAGCTGGCCCAATGGCTGAAGTTGGCTGATTCTTGTTCCAGACTGACACAGCACTTGCCTTCAAGGAATTAAAAGTCATATGGGGTGGTAAAGGGACAAAGTGGAACAGATGTTAAACAAATAATAGAATTTTGATAGGGCCTCAAAGAAAGTGAAAGTTGCTGTGAAAGTTATAAGAGTTTAATCTAATCTTCAAGGGCATGTGAGAAAACTATGTATTATATAGGACATTTATATGGTGATAATATCAGAATTAAATAAAATGTTTTTAATTATCTGCAAAATAATTGGATGGGGCAGCAATTTCAATTCCACTGTTATTTTGAACTAAACATTATAAGGCAAAGACTCCTCTGGTATTCCAAAAGTGTTGTTCTTTTTCCACATG
Source organism: Tolypeutes matacus (assembly GCA_026826555.1). Classification (NCBI taxonomy): domain Eukaryota; kingdom Metazoa; phylum Chordata; class Mammalia; order Cingulata; family Chlamyphoridae; genus Tolypeutes; species Tolypeutes matacus. The sequence goes on along the minus strand of JAKSZT010054342.1, from coordinate 4,154,624 downwards.
TTGTTCTTAGAATAATAGGAGGAAAGGTCTAGAAAACTTTAGAAGATGGGAAAGGAGAGATTCTTGGGATGAAGTTACATTTGTGTATTTAAGGCAAAGAAGAGGGAAGCGCTGTGGCTCAATCAGTAGGGCTCCCGTTTACCATATGGGAGGCCCCGGGCCCATTCCCCGGGGCCTCCTGGTGAAGGCAAGACCGCCCGCACGGCGTGGTTAGCTGACCCAGCGAGCACAAGCAGCAAGGGGGGGATAAATGGATAAATAAATAAAATCTTAAAAAAAAAAAAAAAAAAGGCAAAGAAGACTGTATTTTAATTTCTTGCAAAAATTATTTTCCTTTGGGGGAGAAACTGTTTGGCCTGAGGGAAATTTAGTTTTTATATTGAATTTGGTGCTGAGAGAGATTGGAAAACATCAGGTGTCAGCTACACCTGTAGCAGGCTAAGTGGGAAGTTCAGTTAGATGATTGAAACAAAACCTTTGATTCTTAAAGTGCCCAACTTCTGAAACAAACGCAGATGTGCCACACAGAAAATAATCACCCACTTGAAATGTATTTGTGGAGTGTCTACTACATGCCAAGCAAAGGGCTAGGTACTGGGATACAATTTTGAAACAAAGTTTTTGCCCCTGTGGAACTTAAATAAGGGATACAAATAAGTAAATAGGCACATTGACTCTGTGTCAAGAGCTACCATGTGAGAAGAACAAACTGCTACGTTAGCACCTAGGTGGGATACCAGTGTTTGGGATCAGGAAATGTTTTCTGTAAGAGATGAAGCTGAAAGCAGTGCCTGAAGGATGAAGAGGACTCAGCGAGGCAAAGAGGAAATGGAGAGAAGCCGACACAGAGACTTGGAGCCCAGAGAGTGTGTGGCAGTGTCCAGTAATTCCTGCAGATGGGGAAAATGAGGATAGAAAGCAGGAGTCAGGCTAGAAAAAGCCTGACGCCGTGTAAAGAATTGAATTTTACCTTATGTGGAGTTGGGAAGCCACAAGAGTGGAAAGTACATGAGAAGCTTCACCAGAGTTGCCTTTTAGAAAGAGAACTCTGATTGTAGCCTAGCTTTGGAGACGGAGTCGGGGGAGGAAGACAGCAAGACTGAAAGCAGAGAAGTAGGTGATAAGGCTTTTGCTGCAAGCTAGGGGGTTGCATGTTTATCATCGTTCTATTTCTGGCCGCCCCGCATCTGACCCTCTTCCTAGTATTGGATAATTCCTCCTATTATCAGCCTTAGTGAGAAACTGGGCTCACTTATCATAACGGGATGTGAAAGCTCCAAATATGTGCCTTCCCTGCCCCGTGGTATTTTGGCACATGACCTAGTCTTGGCAATTTGATGCCTCCATCCTGGATTTTTATGGGAGGGCTAGCAATTTAAGGAAGCAAGATACATGGAAAACCATTGTGGCAGCTGGACACAGGCAGCACCTGGATTGCCCTGAGGCAGCGGAGGCACCTGCACAGAGGGATAGGCAGGGCTGGAGAGGGAAGCTGTGTGATGGCAGCCGCTGTAGTCACACGAGCAATTCTGCGGCAGCTCTGGTCTTGCCTGCAGCACAGGCTCTAGGCCTCATTCCGTGACTCACCACAGCGTCTGTCCACAAATCTCTCTGAACTGATGTTGGCCAAAGAATAATTTTGTTGCTAGTCACTAAGGAATTTCAATTGCAGACCAAAAAAAGATGATAGAAGTCTGACCAAGTGACAATGAAATGGAAAACAGGGGCTTGAACCAACAGATAAAAGATAGAACTGACAGAAAATAGTGACTGACTGGAAGCAGACGTGATGCAGAGGCAGGGGGACAGCAGGATGAATAATGCACTGACTTACAAAAGGGACCCAAGTTTTGAGGAAAGAGTAAGTTTAATTTTGATTTAAGCATTTTGTGCTTGAGGAAACTTTGAAAACTCTGGTGTTAATATATGAAAGGATAATATATGAAAGGTGACACTAGTTCAGAGACCAGGAGAAGAGAGAGCAGAGCTGGACGGGGATTAACTTGCCAGTGGCACTTTAAGCCACAGGAATAGACAAAGGCTTAAAGGAACAAAGCAAAGAGGGAGAACAGAGAATCCTCCAGCGAGTAGGGGGGAAACTAGAAGGGTGGGGTGAGATGGGAGGCGAGAAATAAAACATCTCATGAAAGACAGTGTTTACTTTTGATTTAACAAGTGGGAACATATAGCGCCATTGGCAAAATGGTTTTGGTCTATGTGACAGAGATATAAGCTAGAGTCTTATGTTGAAAAGTTACATAAGGGGAGGAAGTATAGATCTCAAGTGAGGTTGATTGTTTGAGAAGTATGTGAAAAGGCAGGGAGATAGACCTCATGGAAAGTAGTGAGGCTTTTCATTTGTTTATTTTTAGGATGGGGATAGAAACCTATTTCAATGCTGATGAAATTCATCAATAGAGGGAGTGAAGCAGAAGATACATGTAAGAACGATTTATACGCCAGGTCTCCATGGAGGTGAGAAGAAATGGACTATCAAAGCAAAACATGGAGTACTCAGCTTTAGGTAGGAAGGGTGACATTTACATTCACAAAAGGGAGAAATAATAAAGATGTGTGTACATATTTGTGCATGGCAAGGGGAGAGGAGAAGGAGGAGAAAGAGGAGGAGGAAGAGGGGAAGAAGGAGAAGAAGGGGAAGAAGAAGGAGGAGGAGAAGGAAGAGGTGGAGTAGTGGGGAAGGACACAAGTAGAGAAGAGAATCTGGATACATTTTAATTGAAAGAAAGGGGAATTCCTACCTGGTGAATTCCAGTTACTCGAGGTGCATTTGGAAGTTCATGACAACAGGAGATGATTTGATAGAGCTGTTGTAGAGAAAGGGAGAAAGTTTCCTAAGAAGGATTTATGGGCAGTGGTGAGGGTCTAGTTGAAGTTAGATGTCACATGTTTACTCTGCCATTAATCTGTGTGATTGGGCACCTCCTTCTACCAAAGCTCAGCAGTCCCGGTGCAGAAAGGAAGAAGGTAGCTGGTGCAGGCTTTGGCATGCAGGTAAGATGGGAGAGAAATGGGTATAGACTCTTGAGAATATAGGCAAAGAGTGTTGCACTGATCCTGAAATCTATCCTGGCTTGGGATTCATGTGTAGGACTTTGAAAGTAGAGAAATTAAGAGATTGAAGACCCAATGAAAGCAAAGAAAGGGTATAGTGAGATTGACTGAGTGAGAGACTAGAAGGATTTATGAAGACAGTGGACTGTCTGAATTGATAAACTTAGAGACAGAGCCTTCTGCCTCTCCTGCATTTAGAGTGTGGTCATGCAATTGAGTAGATAAAGTGGACTGAGGATGAACGTCTCTGAATGTGAGAAAGTTAAGAAATGTGAAGCCAACATGTAAAAGCTACTCATGACGATGGTAGAGCCTGGGTTTGAGTCACCATGTAGCCTGTATTCTCAGCATGGGTTCCGGGCTGAAATGCTGACGTGGGTGGCAGGGCACCGCCGTGTGAAATGCTGAGTGGGCATCATCACGTGCAGGCTTCTGAGCAGACGAAGTGGTACTGAGTGCTCTGGTTCAGAGCTCTCACAGCCCAACTTTCCTTGTCCCCCTTGACCATGACAAATGCTCCAGTTATGTCTTCATACAACATAACTACTTACTGCTTATTGTGGTCATATTTGTACAGTTATTCTGAATTACTACCCGTCTCTTCCATCAGACTATATCAGCCGTGAGTGGAGGGACTGCACCTGTTGTACCCTCCTCGCCCAGCACAGTGCCAGGCACATATTAGGCATTTGATGAATATTTGTTGAGTGAATGAAAAACAACAAATTTTTGATTCTGGTTTCTGTTGTCTGTGTCATTTCACAAAGACTATAGAATGGGGTTAGCTGCAGATTTTTGTAAATAAGGTTTTATTAGAACATAGCCATACTTGTTTGTTTTGATATTGCCTTTGGCTTTTTTGGTGGCACAATGGCAGAGTTGAATAGTTGCAACAGAGACTGAATGGCCCACAAAAACCTAAAATATTTACTCTCTGGCATTTTACACAGTAAGCACGCTGACTCTTGTTATAGAACATTAGCTGCCCAATGAATTAGCATAATATGTATAAAGACTAAAGGCGATGATGATGATGATGATGATGATGGCTAACAATGGACTGCTTACTATGAGGTAAGGCATTGTGCCAAGAGCTGAATGTAGATTATTTCATTTAAAATCTTGACAAAGGCAGAAAATGTGAGAGAGCCAAGATTCAAACCCAAGCAGTGACCCAAGAGCCCAGGATCCTAAACATATACTTTACTACCATTACATTATCATGTTCACAACCAAGAATCCCAAGCAATCTATCAAATTAATAAAACTGTGGATCAGAAATCAGTCCCTCTATTAATTCAATTATATTTAGTACTAAAGGACCATAATGTGATATATTTTCAAACTTTACAAAAAGCACTATATGAGGAAGCTTAAAGCAAACTTCTGAATGATGAAAATCTTCTCATCTTTTCTTTTTTTAAAATGTTGAATAGGGAGTGTTTGCTCGAGGCAGATTATCTCACCTGCTTATTAACTTACATTTTGGTTTTAAAGAGGAACCATCTGACGGGATCCAGTCGTCAGGATTAGGTGTAGCTTAAAAACTGCTTGCACAGTGAAAAAGAAAATAATAGCTCTGTGGCTATCTGGTTCAGATTTAATGTGCAATCCAGTTATTGCTGGAACACACACGTGGTTAGGGAAAGAAAATGCTCATTCAACACAGGGGTGGACTAAGGAGGTTTCCAGATGAGTGACGCTCACAGGAAAACTATGTTTCAGAGATTACCATGTCTGTCGACACCCCAAAATTAGAAGGTCAGGATCAAAAGGGATGAAATACAATTGAAAACATCCATTTTCCCAGGTTTTCATGTTTTATTTCTAACAGTGCTCTTCATAACCCATGCTGGTGTGATAGACAAAGAAAATGAAAGAGCCTAAAAAGATCTACATTTACTGCCTTTAATGATTAAAGAGGAAGTGAGGTAAATGCCGAAAACAATTAAGTGTTTCCATGTTAGTAAGTAGAATGAAATGATTTTGAAGTTTTGAGGAACAAAGCGTTCACTGACATCTTTAAAATTCCCTGCTGCTGCCTCTTCTCTCTTCCTTAAAGAAGTCAAATTGCCTGGAACTTCCTTTCTTCCTCTTTTCCTCTTCCAAGTCTTCTTCATCCTCTCCATTAGTAACAGCTCACATTCTCTCAAACTCTCTTAAGGCACAATTATTCTGATTTCTTTGAGTTAGTTCTAGTTCTCTACCACGGGAGAAGTGTCTCTTCCCTGGCCTTACCCATTTTTTAGCCACTCTTTCTTTGTAACATTTCCCTTTCCCGAAATGGTAAGTTGAACATGAAATCAGTTGGACAACTCTTTATTTATCATTCACTATGTGTAAGGGAGGCTTCAGGGAGAACAAGGTGAGCCAGGCATATTTTCTGCCCTTAAATGATCTTATAATTCAGGAGAAGAGATTAGACAGGAATAAAAATGACTCAGATATGTAGAGGAATATGATTGCTTTTTAAATTGTGGTATGGGGTCAAAGGTGGAGGAGAGATCGTATCTACAAACGCAGCCCTGTCACCCCTGGCTCATAAGAGAAGGTCCCCAGCCAGAGATCAGTGCTTTCCACGACAACTGCCCTGAGGCACACTCTCCAGGCTCATCTCCCTTCACCGCTCTCACAGGCTGCCCTCCAGCCTCACTGGCCACCTTCTCTCACGTCTTCGCGAATCTGCACATGGCGTTCCTTTTGCCTACTATGTGCTTCCCTTCTAATTGCTATTTTTCAAATTCCGTTCATCTTTGAAAACTTTTCTTAAATTTCACTTCTTTTGGTGCTTTCCCCAATTCCTCAGTCAATATAATTTGTTCCTTCTTCCGAGCATGATAATTTGCACAGTATTTTATTTTGCATTCATTTTATTAAAGTAAAAATCTTGTAGAAGTGAGAGGCACAGGGGAATGGTCCTTGGGGGTGTGTAAAGACTCTTTCCCTCTAAATGCTATTCCATCAGCATTGCCGAGGGGCGGGTGCTGGAAAATTCACAAGTGGACACATACTCCGGCAACACTGTATACCGTGAAATCCATACGGATTGTCATTTTTCTGGATTATGAGTTGGGAAAAGTTTCATTTTATAACATGCAGGCCAGAACTCATATTTACACAGTCACTGATTCTTTTACAGAAACGCTTAGGCCTTATTTCTCTATTGCGCCTGCTTCAAACTCTCTGACCCTATTTATAACCACAGATGAAGTCGATGAATGGTAAACAAACTGGAAGACTATTCATATCTTGAACTATTTCTTCACTGTGTTCACGAAAGTTTTTTTAGGTCATTGCAGAATGCTAGTTTAAATTTTTGGATATTCTGTTTTCAAGAATTGAATAGTTTTCCATTTATTCAATTCCCAGAAGAAAGTCATTTTTGTATCTCATTTCAATAACTAATTTTAATATGGTTAATTTTATAAATATATTGTGTTTGTAATGCCTATTTCCTGAGAAGGATATAGAAATCAGTGACAAAATAGGTGTGTAATTCCAAAGCAGAGGACATTAGCATGACCACATTTTTCTTCTCCATCTTGATTTCCTCGTGCTAATAATGCATTGGATCGCACACACACACGAAAGTATAAATATTAGTTTAGAGAGCCCTTCCCCTTTTGACTCTGAACATTAGACCGTCTCTGAATGTCTAATGCTTAGCACAGAGTCTGAATCACTGTAGATGATAGAGAAAAATGAAGAAGTACCTGGCATTTTACGTGTGTTGTGAACTCTGGGTAGGATTTGACAGGGGAGGCAGCACGCAAACAAAGGCAGGAGGCAGAGAATGGTTCAGCTTCTCCCCCTTGCTCTCCGTGAGCCAATCCCCACTGCCGAATTTCTCTGGGGCACGCTCTGTGGAGCATTATTCCATTTTTTACCCTGCCTTTCATCTGTCTTAGCAATACTTGTCCCCTGGGTAATGTTTTCTGGTAAGAACTTGATAAAATAATTCCTATTATATGTTGATAGCTTTTAATGTATACATATAAAACACACATTGCATGCTAATACAAAACAGTCATAGGTCAGACATAGCAATGAAAGACATTTGCTTTTTATATTTCTCACTAACCTTGAAAATTTCTAATGAAAAACAACAACAACAACAACAACAACAAACCAACCCTTTTAGAATTCAGGACCAGAACATTCATTCTGTTTTATGGCATTTCTACTATTAGACGAGGAAAATTCTGTAACCTTTGATAACTCCCTCTTTGCCATGGATGCTAGCAAATTCAGTGTTAAATATTGAATCATAAAAATGTAAATGTTTTTAACCAAAATTTTTTGCCTAATTTCTCTATGGTTTATCCAGTCAGTATATATTTATTAAGTACCTATGTTGGGCTAGGTTTCTCTTTTACAGGCTGAGAAGCTGTGAATAAGATGGATTCTCTGCCCTAGGGAGCTAACATTTAATGGGGGAAAAGACAGACAAAAGTAGTCAGTTAAGAAAATTTCAGGTTCTGTATTTCTTATACTTCATTTGGTCTTATATTTTGGGCAACAGTACCTGTGGTTTTATTGCACACATATTCAAATTATCTTTGAAAGTTGTTAGGGCACATATAAAATAAAATATAAATAAAATAAAATAATAAAATGCATGTTTACATATTAACATCAGTGTCTCTAGATAATGATGATTTGGAAGGCTCATACTTGGTGGGGAGAAAAGTGACAGTGACAGTCCAAGGAGGAAAAGCCTTTCAGGCCAGGGGTGTTTTACATTCCCTCAAATCATACTATGGCGGCACCTCCTCAGGCTGCTCTGAAGGCAAATGCTCCCAGAGGGATTTTGACATTTATGCATAATGTCAAAATAATTGTACTGGCAGCTTATCAGCATCTTGGTTTACCTCAAACAAAAATTGCTTTCAAATTTAAATTTCCGAGGGACTTCTGGGAAGATGGCGGACTAGTAAGACATGGGAATCTCTTCTCCAGAAAAATAGCTAGAGGACAAGCTGAAACAGCCCTGAAAAAGATCTTCAAGGGTTTAGGACAGCAGGTGAAGGCTGCACACCACCCAGAGGAGAGAGGGACAGAAGAGGGAAATCGTGACGACAGAATCATGAGTTGGAACCAGCAGCAGCTGCTCCTGCCGGCACCCTCCCCCACACTCTTCAGAATTCTCGGGCCCCTGGGCCTGCGACCACAGACAAAGGGGGCTTCAGGGACCTGCCACTCCCGGAAAGGGGAGAGAGAGGGACATAGCCTTAGGCTGACTCAGGTTCTGACCTGCAAATTGGGGCTGTGGTGCCCCATGGACCCTTCCACACGGCGGTTTGCCCTGGGAGCCTAGGAAGGACTGGAGAAATCCGACCCTCGCAACTTCCCTCTCTTCTAGCCTGGACTAATTGTTGAGGACTCCACAGGAGAGGGGAGAGAGAGCCTGGGGCTGACCCTGCTTTGGACTCCCAGGTTTGGTCTGCCCTGTCCCGAGAGCCCTTCCAGGCTGCGTGGGGCTGCGCCATTGTTTGCCTTGGAGCCTGCAAGGGGCTAAAGATATACAAACCTCCCAATCTCCTCCTCTACCAACAGGGACTGATTGTTGAGGATTCAGAAGGGAATAGAAATATTTCCTAGCTGGGAAAAGGGGGGCGCTACGAGAGGAGTCTGGAGAACTGTCTCAGAAAGTTTGAATCACAGGGCTCCTAGCCCCCAGACAGGAAGCTTATCACATTGATCTGGTCTGTGTCACAACAAATATGCTCCGACCAGGCATTGAATTGAGAGCTGCCAACAAGCGCCATCTCCTGGCAGACCAAGGAAGTGCACATAAGAAAATTAAAAATAAGTAGGAGAGGCTTTTCCTGGCTTCTATAATCTCCCTGTCTAAACCCTAGGAAGTGACTCTACAACCAATTATTGGGTCCAGTGCCCAGTTTTGAGCAACCAGCAGGACAATCCTAACAATCCAGGTCGAGCCAAAAATAAAAGAGCTGTGGTAACTCACAGCCTCCTGCCACTTAATCCCTATAAAAAAGAAAGATACTGAGCATCTGAGTAAACTATATCCTAACCAGATGCCTAAACACCAGCAAAAAATTACGAGCCATACTAAGAAAATAGAAGACATGGCCCAAGAAAAGGAATACGTCAAAGTCCCAGAAGAGATGCAGAATTTGAGAGAACTAATCAGTAGATGAGCACAAATTTCCAAAATCAAAGTAATGAGATGAAAGACAATATAGTTAAAGAGATAAATGACATCAAGAAGACATTGATAGAAGGAAACTTTCTGAATATGATAAAGGATATATATGAAAAACCCAAAGCTAACATCATCTTCAATGGTGAAATCCTAAAAGCCTTCCCTCTGAGATTGGGAACAAGACAAGGATGCCCACTATCACCACTCCTATTTAACATTGTCTTAGAAGTACTTGCTCGAGCACTGAGGAAAGAAAAGGACATAAAAGGCATCCAGATTGGAAAAGAAGAAGTAAAAATTTCATTATTTGCAGATGACATGATCCTATATGTAGAAAGCCCTGAGAAATCTACAACAAAGCTTCTAGAACTTATAAAGGAGTTCAGTAATGTCGCAGGCTATGAGATCAATGCTCAAAAATCAGTAGCATTTCTATACACCAATAACGAGCAATCTGAGGAGGAAATTTTTAAAAAATACCATTTATAATAGTAACTAAAAGAATCAAATACCTAGGAATAAATTTAACTAAAGATGTAAAGGACTTATATACAGAAAACTACACAACACTGTTAAAGGAAGTCAAAGAAGACTTCAATAAATGGAAGAATATTCCCTGTTCGTGGATAGGAAGACTAAACATCATCAAGATGCCTATCCTACCCAAACTAATCTACAGATTCAATGCAATCCCAATAAAAGTCAACACTGTATTTTTTAAGGAACTGGAAAAACTAACTACAAAATATATTTGGAGAGGTAAGAGGCCCCGAATTGCCAAAGACATATTGAAAAAGAAAAATGAAGTTGGAGGTATCACATTACCTGACTTTAAAACATACTACAAAGCTACAGTGATCAAAACTGCACGGTAATGGCACAAGGATAGACCTACTGACCAATGGAACCGAATTGAGAGTTCTGATATAGATCCTTGCATATACAGTCATCTAATATTAGACAAGGCCACCAAGCCCACTCAGTTGGGAGAGAATGGACTCTTTAACAAGTGGTGCTTAGAGAACTGGATATCCATATCCAAAAGAATGAGAGAGGAACACCATCTCACACTTTATACAAAAATCAACTCAAGATGGATCAAAGATCTAAATATAAGAGCCAAAACCATAAAGACCTTGGAAAATAATGTAGGGAAGCATCTACAGGACCTTGTAATAGGAAATGGTTTCATGAACTTCACAGCCAAAGCATGAGCAGCAAGAGAAAAAATAGATAAATGGGATCTCATCAAAACGAAAAACTTCTGCACCTCAAAGGATGTTATTAAGAAAATAAAAAGGCAGCCTACCCAATGGGAGAAAATATTTGGCAACCATATATCTAATAGGAGCCTAATATTCTGCATATATAAGGAAATCCTACACCTCAAAAATAAAAAGACAAACAACCCATTTAAAAAATGGCAAGTGACCTAAAAAGACACTTCTCCAAGGAAGAAATACAAATGGCTAAAAAGCACATGAAAAAAGGCTCGGCATCGTTAGCTATTAGGGAAATGCAAATCAAAACTACAATGAGATATCATCTTATACTCATCAGAATGGCAGCTATTAAAAAAACAACAGAGTATAAATTTTGGAGAGGATGTGGAGGAATAGGAACCCTCATCTACTGCTGGTGGGATTGTGGAATGGTCCAGCCTCTGTGGAGGATTGTTTGGCGGTTCCTCAGAAAACTAACAATAGATCTTCCGTATGATCCAGCGATTCCACTGCTGGGTATATACCCAGAAGAACTGAAAGCAAAGACACAAACAGATATATGCACACCAATGTTCATAGCGGCATTGTTCACCATTGCCAAAAGTTGGAATCAGCCCCGGTGCCCATCAACAGATGCATGGATAAGCAAAATGTGGTACATACATTCAATGGAATATTACTCAGCTGTAAGAAGGAATAAAGTGCTAACACATGGAATAACATGGATGAATCTTGAAGACCTCATGTTGAGTGAAGCAGGCCAGGCATTGAAGGTTGAACAGTATATGACCTCACTGATTTGAACTGAGGAAAGTGAGCAGTCTCTGAGAACCATTGTCTGAAAGATAGGTTAACAAGGGAGAGAAAGAGAAGAGCAGGCTTTGAGCCATCACCCATATGGACATAATCTGTGGTAAAGGGATAGAATATAGTTGCATATGGAAGGATAGGACAGATGGGTAGTGATATTACTGGGTCTGGTGGTGTAGGGTTGACAGGTGGGTAGATTAGGAAGGGCAGGGTAGAATACCCAGGGCATGTAACTATGAATCTTGTCATCCAATGAGTCAAGACAGGGAAGTGTCATGTGCCCCAGGGGGTTGAGGAGGAAGGAACAGAAAAGATCAAACAGGGTATTTAGTGGTCATGGGAAATGTTTTTCATTACCTTATAGTAATGGACACAGGACCTGGTAAATATCATAAAAAATTATTAAACTGTACCATTTAAATTGTAAACTATACTGTAAACCATTGACAATGATTAGTAGCTATGTTTCACTATCTGTATAACAGTTATAACAATGCTACCATCCACACACACACACACACACACACACAAACACACACACAAAGGTGTTAATATGAGGTGAGGAAAGGGGAAGGAGATTGGGTATATGAGAGTCTCTAGTATTCTGTGTGTGACTTTGCTGTGACCTAAAACTTCTTTGAAAATTAAATGAAAATTTGGGAGACAGTGGGGAATGAGAGGGGGAAGGTGCCACGGTACAGACTGGACACCCGATAATGCAGTGATAAAAGGAAAAAAATAATTAAAAAAAATTTTTTTGTGTTTTTTTTTTTCCCATTTTTTGAATGTCCCAATCCATTAATTATATTTTATTTTTAGTTTCTTTTTTCTGAGTTTCCATGTATTTTATTTCTTGCATTTAAGCTTATCATTATTATTTCATTTTCCTATTGATTGTATTTGGTTATTATATGGCTTCATCTTCAAGGAAGGTTTAGAGCACAGAAGGGTTACAACAGGGGCTCCAAAGGATCATTGGTGGGGGGTGTCTGGGAAGGGGGATTCATGGGAGGAAGTTAATCTGAATATACATGAAAAATATATAAAATTGTCCAAATGTCAAGGGGTGGGGCATGGTCACGGTGGGTGGACAATCACTCAATAAATGAGGGAATACTGAATTCCCAGCCTGGAGAGCTCTGCCACATTCTCCAAGGGAGCAGCAACAGTCCCATTAGTGCAGGGGCAGTGTCTGGCAAAGGAGGATGGCCCGCTGATGGGCTCTTGTTATTGATGACTAGCCTTATGAGTCTTTGCTCTTGTAATTGAAACTTAGCCTACTGTTATGGGGTGCCTAAGGGTTGACACCTGAGAGCCTCCTTGTTGCTCAAATGTGGCCTCTCTCTAAGCCAAACTCAGCATATGAATGCATTACCTTCCCCCCAGCGTGGGACATGACTCTCGGGGATGAGCCTCCTGGCAAAGAGGGATTAATACCAAGTGCCAACTGGCAATATGACTGGAAAAAGACCTTGAATAAAAGGGGGAAAAGGTAAAGACAAATGAGTTCATTTGGCTAAGAGACTTCAAAGAGAGTCAGGAGGTCATCCCAGAGGTAACGCTTACGCACACCTCAGTAGGATCTCATAGAACACCAAAGTGGATATCACCCTACACAGAGGGGCTCCTGAGGGCTCTGGAGACACCCAGGTCCTATATAAGGGGGGATAGCCCCAGAGATTGGTGCCTTATCAGTGGGCTCTACTTTGGAATCTATGCTCCTGAGAGTGACAGAGTTGGACTCAAATAAGTCCTCCCTGCACATGGTCCATCAGTCCCTACTGTTCAAACCTATATGTGATGCTGGAGTTTGTAGATGTACTTCCAGAGACTGGAGCCTCTGGCCTGCCCATGTGCCAGCTGTGTCTGGAACCTTGGTGGAGCTGCGACTCCTACTCTATAGCTCAATGGACTCACCCAAGTCACCTGGGGAGGAGACGATAATGGACAATGGCCATCCCAGGGAATGGAGAGAGCCTGCAGCTGCAGGCAAGATAATCCCATCCACCATATCCATGGGATATAAGCCCACTCTCACTTGGAGGTGGAGTGGACATCACCATCCCAGTCTCCTCAGGATTGGCAGAATAGTTATGAGTTATGGACTAGAGTGGACTTAATGGTATTCTGTTGCAGACATATTGTGATTCAAGCAATGGAAGAAATTATAACAGTGAGGTGGAGCCAGTGGCCACTAGATGCTTTCAGGGCTGGGAAGGGAAAAGCAGTTGTAATACAGGGGCTTTTTCAGGACTTGGGAATTATTCTGAGTGTCATTACAAGGACACATATAGGCCATTTTACATCAGCATATACCATGCAGAACTGTGTGGGAGAGAGTGTGGTCTACAATATGAACAATGGTCCATGGTTAGTGGCAAAGCCCCAGGATGTGTATATCCATTGCAGGTGATGTGCCACACTAATGAAGGATGTTTATGTGGGATGTTATGGGAGGTGTGGGAGGTGGGGAACATGGGAATCCCTGTAATTTTTGTGTAACGTTTATGTAATCTAAGCATCTTTTAAAATAGATATTAAAAAAAAAAAAAAGACATTGAACACAAAGAAGAATTTGAAATCCTGAACAGAAAAGTAACGGAGTTCATGGGAATGAAAGACACAATAGGTGAGGTCAAAAACACATTTGAGGCATACAACAGCAGACTCAAAATAATAGAAGAAAGAATAAGTGATACCAAAGACAGAGCAGCTAAAATTGA
>JAKSZT010054342.1:4096803-4140227 GCA_026826555.1 Tolypeutes matacus | reverse complement strand
ATACCCAGGGCATGTAACTATGAATCTTGTCATCCAATGAGTCAAGACAGGGAAGTGTCATGTGCCCCAGGGGGTTGAGGAGGAAGGAACAGAAAAGATCAAACAGGGTATTTAGTGGTCATGGGAAATGTTTTTCATTACCTTATAGTAATGGACACAGGACCTGGTAAATATCATCAAAAATTATTAAACTGTACCATTTAAATTGTAAACTATACTGTAAACCATTGACAATGATTAGTAGCTATGTTTCACTATCTGTATAACAGTTATAACAATGCTACCATCCACACACACACACACACACACACAAACACACACACAAAGGTGTTAATATGAGGTGAGGAAAGGGGAAGGAGATTGGGTATATGAGAGTCTCTAGTATTCTGTGTGTGACTTTGCTGTGACCTAAAACTTCTTTGAAAATTAAATGAAAATTTGGGAGACAGTGGGGAATGAGAGGGGGAAGGTGCCACGGTACAGACTGGACACCCGATAATGCAGTGATAAAAGGAAAAAAATAATTAAAAAAAATTTTTTTGTGTTTTTTTTTTTCCCATTTTTTGAATGTCCCAATCCATTAATTATATTTTATTTTTAGTTTCTTTTTTCTGAGTTTCCATGTATTTTATTTCTTGCATTTAAGCTTATCATTATTATTTCATTTTCCTATTGATTGTATTTGGTTATTATATGGCTTCATCTTCAAGGAAGGTTTAGAGCACAGAAGGGTTACAACAGGGGCTCCAAAGGATCATTGGTGGGGGGTGTCTGGGAAGGGGGATTCATGGGAGGAAGTTAATCTGAATATACATGAAAAATATATAAAATTGTCCAAATGTCAAGGGGTGGGGCATGGTCACGGTGGGTGGACAATCACTCAATAAATGAGGGAATACTGAATTCCCAGCCTGGAGAGCTCTGCCACATTCTCCAAGGGAGCAGCAACAGTCCCATTAGTGCAGGGGCAGTGTGTGGCAAAGGAGGATGGCCCACTGATGGGCTCTTGTTATTGATGACTAGCTTTATGAGTCTTTGCTCTTGTAATTGAAACTTAGCCTACTGTTATGGGGTGCCTAAGGGTTGCCACCTGAGAGCCTCCTTGTTGCTCAAATGTGGCCTCTCTCTAAGCCAAACTCAGCATATGAATGCATTACCTTCCCCCCAGCGTGGGACATGACTCTCGGGGATGAGCCTCCTGGCAAAGAGGGATTAATACCAAGTGCCAACTGGCAATATGACTGGAAAAAGACCTTGAATAAAAGGGGGAAAAGGTAAAGACAAATGAGTTCATTCGGCTAAGAGACTTCAAAGAGAGTCAGGAGGTCATCCCAGAGGTAACGCTTACGCACACCTCAGTAGGATCTCATAGAACACCAAAGTGGATATCACACCACACAGAGGGGCTCCTGAGGGCTCTGGAGACACCCAGGTCCTATATAAGGGGGGATAGCCCCAGAGATTGATGCCTTATCAGTGGGCTCTACTTTGGAATCTATGCTCCTGAGAGTGACAGAGTTGGACTCAAATAAGTCCTCCCTGCACATGGTCCATCAGTCCCTACTGTTCAAACCTATATGTGATGCTGGAGTTTGTAGATGTACTTCCAGAGACTGGAGCCTCTGGCCTGCCCATGTGCCAGCTGTGCCTGGAACCTTGGTGGAGCTGCGACTCCTACTCTATAGCTCAATGGACTCACCCAAGTCACCTGGGGAGGAGACAATAATGGACAACGGCCATCCCAGGGAATGGAGAGAGCCTGCAGCTGCAGGCAAGATAATCCCATCCACCATATCCATGGGATATAAGCCCACTCTCACTTGGAGGTGGAGTGGACATCACCATCCCAGTCTCCTCAGGATTGGCAGAATAGTTATGAGTTATGGACTAGAGTGGACTTAATGGTATTCTGTTGCAGACATATTGTGATTCAAGCAATGGAAGAAATTATAACAGTGAGGTGGAGCCAGTGGCCACTAGATGCTTTCAGGGCTGGGAAGGGAAAAGCAGTTGTAATATAGGGGCTTTTTCAGGACTTGGGAATTATCCTGAGTGTCATTACAAGGACACATATAGGCCATTTTACATCAGCATATACCATGCAGAACTGTGTGGGAGAAAGTGTGGTCTACAATGTGAACAATGGTCCATGGTTAGTGGCAAAGCCCCAGGATGTGTATATCCATTGCAGGTGATGTGCCACACTAATGAAGGATGTTTATGTGGGATGTTATGGGAGGTGTGGGAGGTGGGGAACATGGGAATCCCTGTAATTTTTGTGTAACGTTTATGTAATCTAAGCATCTTTTAAAATAGATATTAAAAAAAAAAAAAAAAAAACATTGAACACAAAGAAGAATTTGAAATCCTGAACAGAAAAGTAACGGAGTTCATGGGAATGAAAGACACAATAGGTGAGGTCAAAAACACATTTGAGGCATACAACAGCAGACTCAAAATAATAGAAGAAAGAATAAGTGATACCAAAGACAGAGCAGCTAAAATTGAAGAGAGAAAAGAACAGAGAGAGAAAAGAATGGAAAAAATTGAGCAGGGGCTCAGAGAGTTGAATGACAACACAAAATGCAACAACATACGTGTCATGAGAGTTCCAGAAGGGGAAGAGAAAGGAAAAGGGGCAGAAAGAGTATTTGAGGAAATAATAGCTGAAAATTTCCCAACTCTCATGAAAGAAATGAACTTACATGTCCAAGAAGCACACCGTACCCCAATGAGAATAAATCCAAATAGACCTACACCAAGACACATATTACTCAGAATGTCAAATGTAAAAGATAAAGAAAAAATTCTCAGAGCAGCAAGAGAGAAGCAAACGATCATATACTAGAGATGTCCAGTAAGACTTAGTGCAGATTTCTCTTCAGAAACCATGAAGGTGAGAAGACAGTGGTATGATACAATTAGGAAACTGAAAGAGAAAAACTGCCAGCCCAGAATTCTTTATCCAGAAAATCTGTCCTTCAAATATGAAGGTGAGTATAAAATATTCACAAACAAACAGGAACTAAGAGAGTTTGCAAATAAGAATCCACCTTTGCAGGAAATATTAAAGGAAGCCTTAGAACCTAAAAGAAAAAGACAGGAGAGAGAGGCTTGGAGGAAAGTATAGAAGAAAGAATAGCAGAAAGGATAACCAAATGAGTCAAAAGAGAGATAAAAACAAGATGACATATGAAAACCAAAGAATAAAATGGAAGAAGTAAATAGTGCATTTACAGTAATATCATTGAATGTGAATGGATTAAATTCCCCAGTCTAATACAGGCTGATAGAGTGGATGAAAAAACATGAGCCATCCATATGCTGCTTACAAGAAACTCACCTTAGACCCAGGGATACAAAATGGCAGAAAGTGAAAAGTTGGAAAAAGAACCTCCAGGCGAGTAGTAACCAGAAAAGAACAGGGGTAGCTATACTAATAACAGACAAAACAGACATTAAATGCAAAAAAGTTATAAGAAATACAGAAGGCCATTATATATTAATAAATGGGATGATCCTCCAGGAAGATACAACAGTCATAAATATCTATGCACCTAACAAGGGTGCCCCAAAATGTATGAGACAAACTCTGGCAAAACTGAAGGGAGAAATAGATATTTCTACAATAATCATTGGAGACTTCAACACCCCACTCACATCATTAGATAGAACAAATAGACAGAAGATCAACAAGGAAACAGAGAACTTGAACAATATGATAAACAAGTTAGACCTAACAGACATATACAGAACACTGCATCCAAATTCAGCGGGTTATACATTCTTCTCAAGTGCCCATGGATCTTTCTCCAGGATAGACCACATGTTAGGTCACAATTCAGCCCTCAATAAGTATAAAAAGATTGAGATTATACAAAGCACCTTCTCAGATCATAATGGAATGAAACTAGAAATCAATAACAGACAGGAAAAAAGTAAATTTCCAAATGTGTGAAGACTGAACAACACACTTCTAAATAATCGGTGGGTCAAAGAAGAAATTGCAAGTGAAATCAGTAAATATATTGAGACAAATGAAAATGAGAACACAACATATCAAAACTTATGGGATACAGTGAAGGTAGGCTTGAGAGGGAAATTTATAGCCCTAAATGCCTATATTAAAAAACAGGAAAGATTTGACTGAACAACTAGAGAAACTAGAAAAAGAACAGCAAACCAATCCCAAAGCAAGCAGAAGGAAAGAAATAATAAAGATTAGAGCAGAAGTAAATGAAAACGAGAACAGAAAAACAATAGAGAAAATCAACAAAACCAAAAGCTGATTCTTTGAGAAGATCGATAAAATTGACAAACCCCTCGCTAGACTAACAAAGAAAAAAAGAGAGAAGATGCAAATAAATACAATCAGAAATGAAAGGGGAGAAGTTACAAATGACCTCACAGAAATAAAAAGAATCATAAGGGGATATTATGAGAAACTAAATGCCAACAAACTAGACAACCTAGATGAAATGGACAAATTTCTAGAAATGCATAACCAACCTACACTGACACTACAAGAAATACAAGAACTTAACAAACCAATCACAATTAAGGAGATTGAATCCGTCATCAAAAATCTCCCAGCAAAGAAAAGCCCAGGACCAGATGGCTTCCCATGAATTCTACCAAGCAGTTCAAAAAGAATTAACACCAGTCCTGTTTAAACTCTTCCAAAAAATTGAAGGGGATGGTAAATTACCCAACACATTTTATGAAGCCAACATCACCCTAATACCAAAGCCAGATAACGATTCCACAAGAAAAGAAATTACAGACCAATCTCTCTAATGAACATAGATGCAAAAATTCTCAAGAAAATACTTGCAAATCTAATCCAACAGCATATCAAAAGACTTATACATCACAACCAAGTGGGATTTATTCCTGGTATGCAAGGCTGGTTCAACATAAGGAAATCAATCAATGTAATACACCATGAAGGAAAAAAACCACATGATCATCTCAATAGATGCAGAAAAAGCATTTGACAAAACCCAGCATCCTTTTTTGATAAAAACACTTCAAAAGATAGGAATAAAAGGAAAATTCCTCAATATGTTAAAAGGCATATATGAAAAATCCACAGCCAACATCATGCTCAATGGGGAAAGGTTGAAAGCTTTCCCCCTAAGATCAGGAACAAGACAAGGATGCCCACTGTCACCATTGTTATTCAACATTGTACTAGAAGTTCTAGCTAGGCAAATTAGACAAGAAAAAAAAATTAAAAGGAAAAGAGGAAGTAAAACTCTCACTGTTTGCAGATGACATAATCCTGTATTTAGAAAATCCTGAAGTATCCACAACAAAGCTACTTGAACTAATAAATGAGTTCAGCAAAGTGGCAGGATACAAGATCAACACACAAAAATCAGTAATGTTTTTGTACACTAGTACTGAACAACATGAGGAGGAAATCAGGGGGAAAATTCCATTTTCAATAGCAACAAAAAGAATCAAATACCTAGGAGTTAATTTAACCAAAGAAGTACAGGACCTATATGCAGAAAACTACAAAACAATGCTAAAAGAAATTGAAAAAGACCTAAACAAATGAAAAGACATTCCATGTTCATGGATTGGAAGAATAAATATCGTGAAGATGTCAATCTTGCCCAAACTGATTTATAGATTCAGTGCAATACCAATCAAAATCCCAACAGCTTACTTAACAGAATTAGGGAAGGCAATTACCAAATTCATCTGGAAGGGTAAGTGCACCCGAATAGCCAAAAGTATTCTGAAAAAGAAGAGCAACGTGGGAGTAATTTCACTGCCTGACCTTGAAACATATTACAAAGGCACAATGGTCAAAGCAGCATGGTACTAGCATAAAGATAGACACATCGAGAGTGGCATAGAATTGAGAACCCAGAAATATACCCTCACCTATACAGTCAACTGTTTTTTGACAAACCTACCAAGCCCACGCTAATGGGAAAAAACAGTCTCTTCAACAAATGGTGTTGGGAGAACTGGATATCTATAACCAAAAGAATGAAAGAGGACCCCTATCTCACCCCCTATACAAGAATCAACTAAAAATGGATCAAAGATCTAAATATAAAAGCCAGGACCATAAAACTACTAGAAGAAAATGTTGGGAAACATCTTCAAGACCTTGTAGTAGGTGGTGGTTTCTTGGACCTTACACCCAAAGCACGTGCAACAAAAGAAAAAAATAGATAAATGGGACCTCCTCAAAATTAAACACTTTTACACCTCACAGGACTTTGTCAGAAGGGTGAAAAGGCAGCCAACTCAATGGGAAAAAGTATTTGGAAATCACATATCTGATAAGGGTTTAATATCCAGGATATTAAAGAGATGTTACAACTCAACAATAAAAAGTCAAATGACCCAATTAAAAAATGGGCGAAAGACTTGAATAGATATTTCTCCGAAGAAATACAAATGGCAAAAAAACACATGAAGAAATACTCAACATCACTCATGATTAAGGAAATGCAAATCAAAACTACAATGAGATATCATTTCACACCTATCAGAATGGCTACTATTAAAAAGACAGAGAACTACAAGTGTTGGAGAGGATGTGGAGAGGTAGGAACACTTCTTCACTGTTGGTGGGAATGCGGAATGGTACAGCCACTGTGGAGGACTGTTCAGCAGTTCCTAAAGAAGTTGAATATAGACTTGCCACGTGACCCTGCAATACCACTACTGGGTCTATACCCAGAAGAACTGAGAGCAGTGACACGAACAGACATCTGCACACCGATGTTCATAGCCACATTATTCACCATTGCCAAGCCTGGAAACAACCCAGGTGTCCATCAACAGATGAATGGATAAACAAACTGTGGTCTATTCACACGATGGAATATTATGCAGCTGTAAGAAGAAATGAAGTCGTGAAGCATATGACAACATGGATGAACCTGAAGGACATTATTTTGAGCAAAGCAAGCCAGACACAAAAGGACAAATACTGTATGAATTCGTTACTATGAATCAAATATATTGTGTAACATATTGTTTGATTCAAAAAAAAATTTATATGTATCCATTATATTTAATTGAGAAATGTATATATTTATTAATCTGTTTACTTTTTAGTTTTAATTGTTTATATTTTCAATTATTAAATGTACAAAATAAAGTAAAAAAAATTTAAATTTCCCATGGTTACCTATTTTGTTGAATTCCTCAAGCATATTTCATCCTTTCCTAAGGGATTTTATATCACTTAATTTATAGATTATACCTAATTGCAATTTGATGGCTTACAACT
This sequence comes from Tolypeutes matacus, assembly GCA_026826555.1. NCBI lineage: Eukaryota > Metazoa > Chordata > Mammalia > Cingulata > Chlamyphoridae > Tolypeutes > Tolypeutes matacus. The sequence goes on along the minus strand of JAKSZT010054342.1, from coordinate 4,132,963 downwards.
TCTCCCTAAATTAATGTTGTCTGAATTCTTTTAGTCTCTTGTTTACTATGCAATTTAGAACATGTAGATAAGCATTCATTGAACATTTTATTTTGGGTATGTATCTCACACATTCTGAAATAAGCAATTTTATCATCTTAAATTGTCTTGGCATTATTGTGATAGTATTTGAGAAAACCTTTATTTCTGAATATATATATTCTTGAATATGCAATATATGTATAAATGCATGTGGCTCACTTCACGTACATACAGAACTATACAAATGATAAAAAAAAAGAGACAAATTTGGAGACTGTGATTTAGAGTTGTTGACAGTTGGGGAAGAGCCTTTGCAAACCAGATCTGTGATGTCAGGGCTAATCTTCTACTTTGCCAGTCAGAAGACACTTGTGGCTCTGCCATGGCAAGCTCCACATCAGGCAAGAGGCCCTGGGCTGTTAAGCTGTAAGAGTGCTATAAGATCTCCCTGCCGTGGAGGAATTTACAATCTATTTAGGAAGATAAGGCACACACTTTGAGAAATAGCCTAGAGGCTAGTGGGAATAAGAATTCAGTTACAAACAAGAAAAGCTGTCCTTCCCTGAGCCTAATGCAAACAGCTCCTGAGACACCACATTCTTACTGTGAACCATTTGATCCTCAGAGCGATTATTATTTTTATTATACAGAGGACAAAACTACAGCATAATTATTTGGTCAAAGCTGAACAATCAGGAAGTGGCGGAGTCAGGGTTGAACCTAAATTTAATGGCAAATTTTTCTCTTCTCCTCAGGGACATTGCTGGTAGTTACTCTAAGAAGTTAGGTAAGGGGAACATTTTTGCAATCTGGATAGGGAATACTCTTGCAGGGATGTTGAAGAACTACTCTAATTTTGGAAGAAGAAAGTGTTTGATGTTAGCAAAAGGCTGGCTGGTACGAAGTGTCACTCGTGGTCACAGGCCACGCGTGCTGGGCCCTTACCGAGTCCAGACAGGGGTAGCAATGTTTCAGTGGGCATTAAAAAGGAGTGTATACTTAGCACTAAATACCTGGAAAAGTTTGGAAGAACACGCACCGAATTATTACACTGACTCCTTCTGTAAAAGGGTGTGGTTGAGGGGTGGGGCGTTTGAGAGGAATATTTTAGTGTTTATTTCATAATTTTTGATAAAAAGAGTTAGAATTATGAGTGATTTTAAATTTTAAATTTTAATCTTTTCATTTTCATGTCTGTTTCACTATTTAAACTTTTTTTTTTTTTTTTTTTTTTTTTTTTTTAAAGCAATAACCATTGGTAAAAAGGTCCATGGTAAAAAGTAGTTTTGAAAAATCCTAACTATGAGAAACAAAGTTTAAAGCTTTAAAACTTTTTCTTCCTTGCTTTGACAATCTGAGGCAATCCCTAGACTAAATCTGTTGCTTTCTTTCTTTCTTTATATTTTTGTAATGTTCATTTCACTGCAAAGGATTCTGCAAGGCCCAGGTCAAACATGAAAAATTAGTAAAATATTTTGTTTGATGCAAAAAATGATGAAAACTTTATAATCTATTTCTTAATATATATGGATATAGATTCTTTTCCTTCCTCATCTTTAAGTAAATTTTCATTACACTAAGGTGTGGCATATTTTTTTCTGCAGTTTTAAAGGCCCTCCAAGCATGTATGTTAGGCCAGTTTCAGGAGCATGATACAGTATTTCATGTAACACCTCTAACGGTCATAAAAAGTACTTTTCAGGGGAGCTCTGGAGTTATTCCCAGTGTCCTCTTCATATTATCACCTTTATTCATCACATTGAATCCATTGTAAAAGCCTGTAGAGTTTATTTCCAAAGCAGCCTAATTCAGGGCTTCATTCCCTCATTTAAATTCAAAACCTACTTACCGAATTTGTTTCTTTATTCTCTATATCATGACTTAATCACAAATTATAATCAGAGCTGCTTTGCTCAGCTTTCATTTTCTTTGCTGGACTTTAACCAGGGCACAGTCATTAACTTGAGATAGTCTGAATTCCCAACTGAAACTCAGTTATCACAATACCTTTGGATGTCTTCCACATACGTATTATTAAAGAAGAGGAGGTTTCATTTGGTATCTCTCAAGGAAACTGTCAGATTTACTTTGAAACTTGATGGATGTTTCTCCTTTACATTCTCTCTCTCTTTTTTTTTAACAAGGCACAGAAATCATAGTTATTGTAATTTGTCTAGTGTGATCTAGATCCTCCTCCTGTTGTGAAGCCCTTCCTTCAACATTTCATTGTCTAGTGTGATCTAGATCCTCCTCCTGTTGTGAAGCCCTTCCTTCAACATTTCAGCTTCAGCAATAAAACCGATAAGCCTAGAGGGAGAACTGACTTAGAGCCCCTGGAAGGGAGTCCCTGATCCATAGCGGAAACTAGAGTGAGAGAAGACTCATCTGTATTCTAGGAATGTGCAATAATATATTTACAGAGCAGTTCTTGGCTTGATAAATCTCTTAGGTGTTGGCTGCATTGTCAAATAGACCTTGCCTTTAAAAATCTGAATAAATGTGGTAAGCATTCAAGCTCTTCCTTAAAGAAAAAATTCATTTACTTATCATGTGATAAGTATTTAATCTCTGTACATATGTGATGGAATAGATTTTTAATAGTGTTAGCTTGCCAGTAAATAGGCTTCATATGTGGCCACATTATTCATACTAGAAGGCAATCGGTATTTTTAGCAAATGTTAAAAAGTAATCTGAGCCTGAAATCATTCTGTATCAACCTCAAATGCTGATTCAAGACAATTTCGCCTGTAACTTAAAACAATATGATATAAAATCATACTGTAATATCTAAATCTGAGTGGACTCCAGAGACTACAGTGTGGTTTACCTTTCTAAAACACAAATATGTAAACTTCATGTGTGGATACCATTTATAATACCTGCTATCAGTAACTCAACTGATTGAATTATGTCCAGTGAAATTAAAAAACAAAGCCTTTGGAAATATAATCAACAGCTTAAAATGTTGATAAATCTTAGTGTATATCATTTTAAGTCATCAGTATTTAGATTGTGTATGGGTGAGGTTTCAGATAACTGCTTTCTTATTTTCTGTGAAACAAGCACACACAATCTGCACAAAAGTTGGCTCCATAAAAACATTTAATCCTTTTGGGATTGATAGCACCAAATCAGTATGCTTAAGATGATAATAGAAAATGTAGTTCTTGGGAAACGGATGTGGCTCAAAAGGTTCGGCGTCCATCTACCATATGGAGAGACCAGGGTTCGATCCCCGGTACCTCCCGGTAAAAAAAAAAAAAAAAAAAAAGAAATGGTAGTTCTCTGACAGCACAGGTAGCTATAAAGCCTGCTGGCTTCATATATCTACTTTGGAAAGACTACAAAATTCCCATTACTTTTCCTCTCCAAGTAAAGGCAAAATCAAGGCATCTTCTAAACAATATCATAGCTTCAGGAAAACTATTACTATTACATTTTTAGCTTTTTAAAAAAGTCCTTAAAATGTTGCACTACAGTCAGTATCTTACAGACCTTTTCAATGCTTGGTCAGTTTGAAGACTCCACAAAGGTGATGAATTTCAGATGAGCATTTCTTCTTTCCTGGGAGAGCAGAGGTTGGCCTTGCCTCTTCATCAAAGCCTGCTTGGTCCGTGGTCACTTTGAGGCAACTGTGGCCTCAGAGTCACATCTGTCCTCTTACTCTGCTCAACTATATTTGGTAACTGAGCTCATGTTTCAGCAGACTGCCCTGATCAGGAATTCCAGCAGCAGGCTGGGAAGCCAGCGCCAGGTTCTGAAGACTGGTTCTTAGAAACTAAAAGCACTCAGTGTGGCAAAGAACTTCTTTATGGATCTAATAGACATGGAATTCACACACGTTCCTCTATACCCTGACCTTGTGGCTGGAAATCATCCCCTGTTCTTTTAACATGTTTGTAATCAATTAAAAGTACAGTATGTGATTTCCAAGTAGAAAAAAAGTGACACTGATAATAAAAGTTTCTCTTACTATAATCTAGTGCTCTGTGCATTTAATTTTTGATCGTGTGGTAGGTTATCTGAAAATAGTAAATCTAGTAACTATTTGAAAATTGTATCACTTGCCAGTTTGAGTTGAGAGTAGTTTCTCTTTTACTTGCTATTGTTGAGTAAAAGCTACTTCAGGGCTAGTTGTATATTAGAGACATTGCTCACAGGATTAAATAGTCATGAACATATAGGAGGAACTGGCTGAATCTTACACATCTTGTTACATTGTTACATTGAGTTGTACGCCATAACCATCCAATAAGTAATAGTTGAAGAAATAAATAGACGTTGGATGAATAAATTCACTAGTTCAAGTAGTGTATTTTTATTTTTTATTTTTTATTTTTTTAAAGATTTTATTTATTTATTCATTTATCCCCCCCCCTTGCTGCTTGTGCTCGCTGGGTCAGCTAACCACACCGTGCGGGCGGGCTTGCCTTCACCAGGAGGCCTCGGGAACCGAACCTGGGGCCTCCCATATGGTAAACGGGAGCCCTACTGATTGAGCCACAGCCGCTTCCCAAGTAGTGTATTTTTATAGGTAACCATATACATTTTAAATTGATGGCACACTAAGATTCTACCTATAAAGTCAAAATAAAAAGTCCAAGCAATTATCTGGATAACCTGTCCATATTTATATAGTTCACTCAAAAACAGCTCACCTTTTGATTTTATTTAATCTGTTAACTCATTTCTTAACTCTTAAATGGGATTGTGAATACTTATAAACACTTACACTTATGAGTAATTTTAATAACTTATCAATACTATAAAAGTAATAGTGGTGTGATCAAGGATTTCTTTAAACTGGTAATAGATCCAAGACTATAAACCAACAGAGACTGACAAAATAAAGATATATTCTTTAAGACAAGATGCTTGTTTTAGACAAGTATGAACCCTCCTAAAATTGTAAAAATGTTTCACAACCATTTTATTACTTATTCTGTAGCATCTCCTTGTAACATAGTCTAATATTTTGATCCTCCAAAAAGCAAATAGATGTAAAAAGAACAGAAAGCTTTTCTTTTCCAAGGTCAGGTAGCAGAGCCAAATCTAAAGGAGAAAATATAATTATAAAAGCTCTCGGTTAAATTAACTTTGTCTGACTATTACCTTACCATCACATTTGATCCAGTTTCTTATCTAAAAGAATTTTTTTTTTTTTTTTTTTTTTACTGGCAGTGGTGCCTGCTTTTCTACAGTTTTCTGCAAAACTCATCTTTTATAAATGGCCCTTTGAAATTGGATACTTTGAGGCCACTTCAGTCATTGCTTTAATTAATAAGTGTTTTTAAAATTTGTATTTATTGGGGGGGGGGGAACTTGACTATTTAAATGTATGTTTAAATCTTTTTCTTACTAAATCCAAGAAAACAGTAAAAGACCCAAAGGAGAGAAAATGGGAGAGAAGACAGGAGATGTCAGACATCCACAAAATTGTTGGAAAACGGCAAATAAAAGGATGAGTGGTCTAATGAAATTATACAATTAAATGTCTGCAGAAGAAGGTGCTGGTGGGAAACAAATGATTCACTCCACAGAGTCCCAGAAAGGCTCAGGAATTGGAGGACCAGGCCCCTCCTTAAAAACCATTTTAATTGGCGATTTTGGACATTGCTGGGGGTGAGGCAGGAGCTGTAAAATGGGATGGATGAAGGAATCCTTAAGACACAGATGGAAACTACATTCCCATTTCCATGTCAGAGAGCCAGGAGACCCTCTTTCACATGCTGAAGAAAATGGGAGGCTTATTATCTGGAAAATTTAAACCAGTCTCCAGTTCCAGAGTCAAAAAACACAGAAGATAGAATGGATGAAGCACTGGTCGAAATTTAGAGAAGCTGGATTTGAGGGAGAACCAGAGGCTTCAACTGTATCTGTAATGCTTTAATTCTAAAAGAATAATGATATGACTATATAAAAAAAATGATAACATTTGGTACATCTTGATAGTGTTTCATTTGTTACATTTATCTTTGTATTTTTTTTGAGTTTGGAAAAAAATATCATAACCAAAAAACCGCTATGTCTTAAAGCAAACTGAATATAGGTGCAATTATAGTAACCAAAATATCGTAACCACTCTGTAACATTAGCTCAGCTACTGAATGAATTATTGACATTAACCAGGCAAGTGGTTAACAATACCACATATAAAATGAATTTATTAATTGTATTAGTTCTACTTATTAATTTTTTAAAAAGATAGATGCTAACTTATTCTTAACAGCGTTGTAACTACATAATTCTACCTCCATGTCAATATTTTAGAAGGTCTTATTTTTGTATCAATAGTTACTTGTGGGGAAACGGATGTGGCTCAAGAGGTTCGGCGTCCGTCTACCATATGGAGAGACCGGGGTTCGATTCCCGGTACCTCCCGGGTAAAAAAAAAAAAAAAAAAAAAAAATAGTTACTTGTGCAGGAGTAACCAGTTTCTTTCCCTCTAGACTAGACCACACCCTAGCAATAATATTTGCGAATCCCAGGTTAACTTTGCAACCCCACCTCAATGTGTGTGCTGAGGTAATGCAGAGTCATGCTAATATTTTTCTCTTATTAAAACATTAACAGAAAAGGAAATATTCTTGCAGTTCTTAGAAAGATAGATGAGGAGCATGGAATTCAATATTGAATTCAATTTATTGAATATTCAATAAATATTCACTGTGCAGAATAACAAAAATAATTATAATGAGCTACTGATAATTTAGTGACTCATTTCTTTTTTGGTGCTGTGGAGTGATTCACAAATGAATACAAACACAAGTTTCCCTTCCTCCTCCTAGAAGTATAGCCAAGTTTTATGATGTTTAGAGTCCCTGTGCTCTTGGGGGAAAGTCACACTTCTCACAGAAATAAAGAAGTTAAATACCGCAGGTGTAAAGGCCCTTAAGTGACACTGATTTGCATGTAGGATGGAACTATTCCTGTTGGATTATCTGCAGGAAGCTGGGGACTGGTGCTTTTAGGGGAACATGGGGCACCTCCAGCTGATCCCAGACCAGAAGAAAGTCAGGTTCTCAGAGCCTGGGAGGACAAGGGTGGTGGGTCCTGTGATCGGCCAGGAGCTCATGCCAGAGGGACCTGGGCACGGGCACCATGGCCCTGGGAAGTGCTGTGAAAGGGCTGGTGGCTTCTCCTGGATGAGAATGATGATTCTCACATGTGGTCATGGTAGTCCACTGCTCGGAGGGAGGCCTCCCGCACATTTCCCTGGACCGCCTGGCCCCTAAATCCTGGTTTAAACCCGAGTAGGGAGTAAGTCATAAGAAGAACAAAGAAAAAATGGCCATGATCCCAAGAGTTTCTTAGAGCAGGATATGATTTCATTCAAAAAGATAAAGAAATGTGATGTTTCTTGAATAATATGTGTAGTGGTGAAAATCATGCTTGCTTGTAAGATATCACAGAATGAGAGCCTGAAAAACAAATGTTCTTTTCCCTAGAAAGTTTGTATCAGTAGTTTGGCCAAGGCTCTTAAGTTATTATAACAGAGTTTGATTGGTTTATGAAGGATGGGGACAATAATAGTTGTCATGTACTTTCATACTTACTACCAGAACCCGTTTCCATCTGCTTTGAAGTTGTTATGTGAGCTCTCTGCTCCCTTCCCTGGGCCCCAGTGCAGCTTCTGGGTGATTGCTCCTCATTCTCCTTATAAAAGCTCCTGGTCTTTGAAGTGCTGGCATTTCAGCTGGCCATGCTCACCAACCTTAATTCAATTAAGACTTGGGATCCAGTTGGGCAGTTGGTTCTCTTCTTTACCCCAAGTCCTCTCATCATCCTGGGCGACTCCAGTATGCATTTTACTATTTAGTCCATTCCCTGGCAAAAGGTTCTTTGAGCTGCTTATCTCTAATGCTTTTCATATCTATCTCTATTCTTACTAACACAAATGAACCTGCTCTACCTCTGAAATCACCTTTTAGTTTATCTACTGTTGTATAAGATGTTACTGCAAAAATTAGTGCTTCAAACAATGAGCATCTATTATTTCACACAATTTCCATGTGTCCAGAATCCAGTAGTGTCTGAGCTAGATCAGTCTAGATAAAGGTTTCATGAAATTGCCGTGGAGATGTTGCCCAAGTCATCCTTCGTCTGTAAACGTGACTGGGCGGGAGGTTAAGCGCCCAAGGAAGCTTACTCCTGTGCCTGGAAAGGAGGCCTCGTTTCTTTGCCTTGTAGACTTCTCCATATCACTGCTTGAGCCTCCCCACAAATAGCACATGCATTTCTTCTGGAGTAAGTGATCCAATAAGGAGCACGGTACAAGCCATGATGTCTTCTATGACCTAGTCCTGGAGGTCATACTACATCTTCTCTGCAATAGCCTATGGTTATAGAAGTCAGCTCTGCTCAGTGGGGAAGGGGCAATGCAGGTACACGAGCACCAGTGGTGAGAGTTGTTGATGGTCATCTCGAGGCCAGTTTCCACACCTCTGTTCCATTCAGCCCCTCAGTCCCACAGCCACACTTGGGTGCTATCTTCAAAGTTGCCAATCCAGACATGCACTTATTTAACTGTAAGCCTCATCCTCTAGACCTCTCACTCAGGGACTACACTGATATTTCTTCTTCTCTGGGACTTCTAGGTTACAGAGTGCTCTATTTTCCTATCATCTATCAGTCTGCCCTGCAGTTCCAGGTCAATCCAAGACATCATACATTTTTGCACACTGTTTTACAAATTTCTTTTTAGAAGAAGCAAACTCTACTTCTTCAGACACCCTGTAGGCCAAATAAGGGTCATCCAGGTGTCTTTGATGGAAGGGAGAGTAAAGAGTTCTGCAGTCTTGCTCATTCATCCTTCTTTGAACTTCTACCTCCTTGGTGGCCCAGGAACCTGTGAAAATCCCCTGTGTCTCAAGGAGTTGGACTACTTGAGAAAAGTAGCTCTTTTTCTGAACATACATTTTACTTCCTCCTTTGCTCCCGGAACACTCCACTAGAAAACAGGGAACATGGGACAGCAAATAAAATAGCAGTTGAGAAATCTGATCAAGCAACCAATGAAAAATGAAGGCAGGCAGTGTTGGCAGGGTTGTCCTACTAAGCCACGTATTGGCCCATCACCATCTGTTGATCCTTCCAACCATGTTCTTCAAACCATGTCTTTCTACTTCCTCCTTCTGCTTTGTACCGGTTTGGATACATGTCCCAGAATCGGGTATGATCCAAAGACTTGTTTGTTTAAACTGGTTATGTCCATCTGTCAATGGCAGTAAACTCTAGATTTGTTCTTCATAAATTCTATGAACTGTGGTAAAATGCACTGCACATGTGTAGTTCAAGACTGTGGGTGGTCTTTGGTCACACACTTCTGTTTCTTGGCATGTTTCTTTGTGTACGTGCACAGAAATGGACAGGGGAAAGCAATGCTGTCACAATCAAAGTGGAGTTGAACTTGCCTGAGAAGAGAGTCCATGAGCAATGCTTGTATGTAGTTATTGGGGCACAGTTAGGTGTTAATACTTTTAGTCAGAGATAGTCTCATTAGCAAACTGGCTAATAGGACCCAAATGCAGAGAAAAATTTTATTCAGGGCTTAAAAGCCAGAAATATTAATTTCAAAAGCAGGTTTATTGAATTTAAGCATAATTAGTTTAATCTTTCTTTACAAAGGCAGACTAACATAGATATCCACTTGAATAAAGAAAGAAAAGTATACACTAGTGTTATGAACATTAATATAAAACATGGAAAAATTATTAGTAAATAGAAATCCACAGCATATTAAAAGAATAGCATACCAGATTGACTGAGTTTTTATCTAAGTCATAAAAGATGGTTTAATATCCAAAGATCTAGTAATTAGTTCACCATATTAGTAGGTCAAAAGAGAAAAGCTATCTCCATAGATTATTAAATAGTCTAGACAAAACTTCACATCCACTTTCAATGGAGAAAAACCACCTTTGTAGGATGGGAAGACAAGAGTTCTATCTTCAAATGTTATTATGTGAATTATGGAGGTGCATGTACACACGTTTCACAACATTCGCTTATATGATGTAATACATAGCAATAAGGAATAAAACACCAAGGAAAACCAACAACTGATAGACAGGTCTTAATGTGTGTTGAGGAACAGAAGGTAGTGGAGTAATTTAATAATTTAATAAATAATTCAATAAATGCCACACCCTGTTCTTATATAATGTAATCAGTTGTCCATGAAAATAATCTATAAATGTTACATAATGCCAATTAAAATGCCATTTTTTTTTTTTTGGTGTGTGGAACTAGAAAAAAGATGCTATGGTTTACCTTGGGAATTAGCATGGCATAATATCCAGGAAGATCATGAGAAAAGGAATAGTGATGGCATAGGAGTAGCTCTTCAAGACTGCTAGTGTACTAACAAATTCCTTATGGAGGAACAGCAAGGATGGGATTAAATGGAATGACATTTCTAAGTTTTGTATAAGAAGAACAGTACATTGAAATGGTATCATATATTAAATAATTCCATGCAGTTGGGTCTATTTTTTGGCCATGTTAAATTCCACCGCCTGTCCCTCATTTCAGTTTTAAAAAGTGGATTCCTATTTCACTTCATTCAGCAAAATACATTACAAGTTCTTTTGGTTCACAAAAATTGGAAAAAAGATAATGGAGTAGAATGAGTGAATAAATCTATGTAGTTATGGGAATATGGTCAAGATAAATTTATGGTGAAAATAGAGTACACAATAGTGTGTATAGTCTGATCATATCTATGCAGGTATATACATAATCATTCTATCATCTATCTATGTCTGTTTATCTATTGATTGATCTATCTAATCATCTAATGAATCATCTATCTGTCTCTCTCCTGATATAGGAATTAAAATTTCAAGTTTTTTTTCCTTTCTGGACGGTGGCAGTGGTTATTATGACAGCAAATGCATTCTGACAGGGTTGTGAGTAGGATTGGCTGGGATTCTTTACTCTTATATGCAAGTTGTTTGTTAATTAAAAAAAAACATAGATGTTATCCTATTATTTTTATTTCTTATGCTTTTCTTTATCAAGAATAATAATTTATAAAATGTGCTTTCTCTTGTAGCATATAACAAGAAGTGATATAGAAAAGATCTCAAATACATCAAGTGAAACAAGCGTGTTATAAACTAGTTATTATATTTGGAAGGTAAGATTAAAGGAAACTTCCAATTCTTTTTTTTTTTTGATCTACTTCCGATTCTTTTGTTCTTATTTTTCATTTGAAATTTGTGTGTACTTGCATTAAATTTACATTAAAAATGATGAAGATTAAAAAATTAACCACCCTTGACAGCGGCTCTGGCCCGTGCAAGGCGGGCTTCGCAGGCAGCGATGCGCCCCGGGACGTCGTGGGGCCCCAGGCACCAGGGCGGGATGTGGGCCTGGGCCAAAAGGACTCGTACGTGGGCGGCGAGGCCAGAGCACGAGGGGCCTCCCGACGCCCAAGCAGCCCCCCGAGCACGGCACCGTCACCAACTGGGACGACATGGAGAAGCGCTGGCACCACCTTCTACCAGGAGCTGCGCGGGCCCCGGGGGAGCACCCCGCGCTGCTGTCCCTGAACCCCAAGGCCAGCCGTGAGGAGGTGGCGCATGGAGAGGCCGTCCGGGCTGCGCTGTCCCTGTACGCCTCTGGCCGCACCACGGGCACCGTCACGGACCCCGGCGACGGGTCACCCACGGCATGTCCATCCAGGGCCACGCGCTGCCCCTCGCCATCCCGCGTCGGGACCTGGCGGGCCGGACCTGCCTCACGCAGCGCGGTTACCGCGCCACCACCTCGGCCGAGCGGGAGGTGGTGCAGGACGTCGAGGAGAAGCTGCGCTGCGCGGCCCTGGACTTCGCGCAGGAGACGGCTGCGTCCTCCTCCCTGGGAAGAGCGATGAGCTGCCGACGGCGGGTCATCACATCACCATCCGCAGCCAGCGCGGCCGCTGCGCCGACGCCCTCTTCCTGTCCCCTTCCTGGGCACGGAATCCTGTGGCTCCCACGAAACCACCTTCAAGTCCATCACGAAGAGTGACGTGGACATCCGCCAGGACCTCGACGCCACCACGGTGCTGTCTGGTGGGCCCAGCGCGTACCGTATCGCTGGCAGGACGCAGAAGGAGACCACAGCGTGGGCTCCAGCAGGATGAAGTCCAAATCGCCCGCGCCCTGGGCGCAAGGCCTCGGTGTGGACCGGCGGCTCCACCCTGGCCGTGTCCACCCTCCAGCAGGTGGGGGTCAGCAAGCAGGAGGACGAGGCCGCGGGCGTCCTCAGACGCTTCCAGGCGGGCTGTAACTTAGCCGCGTCACACCGTTTCTTGACAACACCTAACTTGCGCAGAAAACCAGGTGAGATGGGCATGGCTTTGGTTGGTTGGTCTGTCTTTGGCGCTTGACGCAGGATTTAAAAACTGGAACGGTGAAGATGACAAAGTCGGTTGGAGCAAACACCCCCCAAAGGTCTACAAACGTGGCTGAGGACGTAGATTGTACATTGTTATTATTGTTATTATTATTTTTAATATTCATCCCAAATACAGGAGATGCGTTGTTACAGGAAGTTCCTTACCTTCCCCAAAGCCGCCCGCTTCTCACTAGGGAGAAGGCCGGGTCCTCGATCTCGTCCACACCCGGGAGGGTGACGGCACTGCTTTTATGTAAATTATATGTCATCCACGTTTTTAAAAAATCTTCCGCCTTCATGCTTGTTCTTTTATGTTTTATTTTAAATGGTCAGCCATCGTGGCCCCCCTTTTGTCCCCTAACTTTAGATGTTTTGGAGGCTTTTGGTCTCCCTGGGGGTAGGTTGTGTTGGGTAGCCAGCCGGGGCTTACTGTACATGGACTTGAGACCAGTTCAACAGAAGTGAACACCTTAAAGAAAAGAAAAGAAAAGAAGAGAAAAGGAAAAAAAAAAACACCTAATAAAAGGTCATTTGAAACTTTTAAAAACCTAGTCTGATTGACCAAACTAGTAGAGAGTAACGTTTTTCGAGATCCTTTGGGTATTAAGAACAATCAATTACAGAAAATTTGAACTTAGTATGTTTCAATTTGGACAATTAAAAATAAACTTCATTGATTTTTATTATTTTCCTCTACTGCGTGTCAGCTTTTGCCTGCTGATTTGCAAATCATCAGATCTAATTGCAAGTGGACCATATTCTGCACATAAAACATTCATTTCCATGTGGCTAAGGTTAAAATGTCATATCCTTTGACCCGCTCGCTCACTCCTAATAACTGCTCTGAGGACATAATTTCTTTTTTTTTTTTTTTTTTAAAGATTTTATTTATTTATTCATTTATCCCCCCCTTGCTGCTTGTGCTCGCCGGGTCAGCCAACCACGCCGTGCGGGCGGGCCCGCCCCCACCAGGAGGCCCCGGGAACCGAACCCGGGGCCTCCCACATGGCAAGCAGGAGCCCCACTGATTGAGCCACAGCCGCCCCCCGACATAATTTCAAATACAGAAAAAGCTTTACATAAAAATATCTTTATTTATTTTTTTAAAAGATTTTATTTATTTATTCATTCATCCCCCCCTTGCTGCCTGCGCTCGCCAGGTCATGCGGGTGGGCCCGCCCTCACCAGGAGGCCCCGGGACCGAACCCGGAGCCTCCCATATGGTAAACGGGAGCCCCACTGACTGAGCCACAGCCGCTTCCCTAAAAATATCTTTAATTCAACATTATTTATAATAGCAAAAAACTGGAGCAAGCTAAACATTCAGTTTATGGTATGGTTGTAAATTTAAAGTAGCTATATACAGTGATTTATCTGTAATGTTTATAACAGCATGGGGAAAAACTCATTATGCTAAGGGAAAGAAGGAGGAAAACAAAAACTTAAGAATCTTTGCATTACTGAAATTTTAGTGCTTTAAATTGAGCTGGTTTGATATTTTTTTAAAAAATAATGAAGACTTCACTAAACTCTACAAGATTTTTTTCCCCAATAGAGTAGAAGGTCAAATTTTACTAAGGTAATTGAATTTTTAAAAATGGCTTTGAGATTTACTAGACTTTAATCAAAACGAATAACCTTGTGTTTCTGTTTCTATGCCTCGTGGAGGTACTAGAGGGGAAATAGCAAGCTTGCAGTTGGAGTGGCTACTGCCAGACAGCTACAGACAGCTGTGTAATTATTTCAGAAGTTGCTTACTGAAGAAAGTCTAAAGTGGAAGGATATGGTTTTCACTCCCTGGGAAAACAGAAAGGAAGGAAGACTATGACAAAGGAGGAAATCAGCTGTTGGACCAAAGAAAGATTTAAACACTGAATAAATGCCAACTATTGAGACAGTTGCTTTGCTGCACAAAATCCTGAGGTCCGCCTGTTGTCTATTTCTGTCAGCCGAGCAGTTCGCTCAGCTATTGCTATTTTGGGAAAGAATTTCCACAGAGCTGGCATATCTTCAGCTCCCGAGGTTTCCTCTGATTGACTGATCAACAGGTGTTGAAAAATGCTGTGGCAGAAATATCACAGACTCTGGGTGGTCACCGGACCTCTGTCACTTGGACTGTAGTTTCATCCGAGAGCATTGTTTCTTAATCAATGAGACTTTTTGTAGGAGAAAAGCTAAACAGACTATCTGCAACATTTATAGGGAATTACTTTTTCATAGGTGCAGCATATGCATTTAATACCACAGATTTATGTATCATTTGAAAATTGCATATTTTGCTAATGATTGCTGAAACCCTAAATATGAGGTAGAATGAACTTTTCAAAGAAATGTTAAAGGCGTAAACAATATGAAACTATATTGACTTAATTTTGTTTTACCTATTGGAGCTGGAGATGTACCCAATATTGTATCTCCTTGACCAGCAAAATGTCAGGTAGCCTTCTGGGCTCACTCTTAATTCAGGGCTTTTCTGTCTCTTGGTCAGTCATGTTCTTTCCCAAGTACTCAAGGGGCTGGTCCCCTCCTCAGGTCACCATCTTAAATGGAGGCTTGCTTGCCTCTTCTATTAAAACTTAACCTTCTTCCCCACTGATGTTTTATCCCTCTTTCCCGGTGAATATTCCTCTCTTCTAGCTTATTGTTATCTAACACAATGCTCTTTTGACTTATCTTTTTATTGTTTCCGTTCTCCATCAGAATGTAAGCTCTATGAGGGAAGCGATTTTCATATTTTGTTTACTATTCTATCGTCAGTGTACAAAAAAGTGTCTGCCATGTAGGAAGTCTTCAATAAACACATATTCAGTGAATGCCTAGAAATGAAGCCTAAAAAATATGATGATGCAATTGATTGGCTTGACAGTACTATTGCACCTCCAGCCAAGGCTTTTAATGCTTGCATGTGTCTCAGACCTCAGAGTGGAATGTGCTACCTAGTGCTCCATTCATGACCTTCCATGTTTCCCCAAATAATAACCACAATATAATAATAATATCTGTATTCCATTCATTTGTATCAGCTATTTTACAAAATTTAATTCATTTAATCCTTTAACAACTCTGTGAGTTAGGTAATTTAACCTTTATTTTATAGGTGAATAATTGAGGCTTAGTTAACTACATTATCCCATATGTTGAAGCTAATACACGGTGAAACTAGTATGAACTAGGTTGTCTGAATGAAAATACTTGCTTGTCACCACTAGGCTAAGTGTTTGGGAGATCTAAAAAAAGATGAAATACTATAGGCAGCTCTAATCTATAAGCAATGGGAAAATGTTAATGGATTTTTAAACCAGGTAGTGACGTGATCAGGTTTACATGTTAGAGAAATTACCCAGGGAATAGAATTGAAAGTGGAATGGAGAAAACAGGCTAGACTCAGGAAGTGAGTAGCCTGTTTCAGTAAACACACAAGAAAATAAGAAGCTTGTTCTAGTAGGTGGAAGATATGATAGAGAAAAGAATATAGAATTTAAACATCTCAGAAGCTGGAATTCACTGAGCATTGAGGGAAATAAGGAATCAACAATGACTTCCCAGGTTTATTACTTGAGCAGTTAGAAATACACGATAGTGTTACTAACACTGATTGGCAATGTAAGAAGAAGAGTAGATTTGGAAGAGAATAGTGTAGCTGAAATTAACAGAACTAGTACATAATGTCAAATATGTTCAAAAGTCAGTGGTCAACTGTGGTACATCCATACCAAAAAGGTAAATACTGTATGGAGTCCTTTATGTAATTTTCCTGAAATAACAGAGTTGTAGAGATGAAGAATAGATTATTGATTGCCAGGGCTTAGGGATGGGTTTTGGGGTGATTGTGGCTCAAAAGGGATAACACGAGGGAGACTGGTGATGATAGCACAGTTGTGTTATCTACATTGAGGTGGTGGGTACACAAAGCCACACATAAAATAACACTTCATAGAACTGTGCACACATGCACACACAGATGAATGCATGTAAAACTGGTAAAATCAATTTCTTGTTTTTGTTATTTTACCATAGTTGTATAAGATGTTAACATTGGGGAAGACTGGAGAAAGGGTTCAGGGGATGTCCCTGTAGAGTTCTTTGCAAATTTTGAGTATGTATAATTATTTCAAAACTAAAAGATTTTAAAAATGTAAAGGTGGTTATAATTTACAGTAAAATGTCAAACCAATCAATGTGTGTTGAATGGAATAACTGATTAATTCCAGGATTTAGGTCCTAAGGATGCTTTTATTAAAATAAAATTTAAATTTATTATTAATATTAGCTGAGATTGTCATGATAAGTTCTATGTCTTTTTTTTTTTTTTTTTTTTTTTTACCAGGAGGTCCTGGGTATCGAACCCGGGTCCCTCCATATGGGAGACGGACGCCCAACCAGTTGAGCCACATCCGACCCCAAGTTCTATGTCTTAAAGCTTTAATCAGTGAAAAGGTGTCTAATGTATTTTGATAAGTGGGGGAATGTATAGAGCCCATATTTTATTTTTAAAACAAGATAATTATATATATATGTATGACTGACCCATTTTAATTTTTAAAATAATAATGATATGTTATGTGCATAGACAAAAGAGAAGAATGTATATTTAACTGCTGAAAGTTGCTATTTCTGGGGTATAGGCTATGGGTATTTTTCACTGCCTCCCATTATATATTTTCTTTCATAGATATTTCTACCACTATATATATATATTCACTATCAGCATGATATTTTTCTTTGACATTTGTATACCCTTGTAATACTCTTCTTCTAATCAGATCAAAATAAAATAGGAAAAATTAAAATGAAGTCTAACATCTACCTGTGGACCAAAACATTGCTACGTTTCTTTAAATCAAACCATTCAAAATGTTAAAAAAAAAAAAAAAAAGTCAGTGGTCAAGGAATAAATGGCATTGTTTGGATTTGGCAAATGGCATATCATCATTGGGGATGTTTGGCAAAGCAGCTTCAGGGCAGATTCTGGTGTAAAGGTAGACCACACCTATCGCCTTTAGGAATTTGAAGGGTAAGAGGTCGAGATAATGAGTGCTTTGCTGCCTGATCATCTCTAGGGCAGTAGAATCTTTTCATCACCGAAACTGGCTTTTATAATTTCTCTAATGAGGTCATTTGTTCTCTCTTTTCTCTTTCTTCTTTACAAAGTCACATTTATTAATTCATAATTAATTTCCCAACATTTTCTATAATCAAGGAAGTTGATGTCTGTCTCCAGAGGGCACTGAGACTCAGGAAAGCTCTTAGAGGCTGCTAAAAGTATGAAAATAAGACTACCAGGGACTGACAATTAGCTTCACGGACAGAATTAGAAGTCCAAACGGTAAAATGGATGTTGCACAAATCTTTATGGTTTTGAGTAATCTATCTGAAAGCAGTAGCATATTACTTGATGAATCTAAGGTTTGCAGTTTGCAGTTTAGGAGAAGAAAATGGGTACAGGTAGCAGAGGGTACTGAAATGATTGAGGGTGGATTTCTGTTCCCATGGTCCCTGTTGTCTCCCGTTTCCCTCCTTCTATCTAAAAGATATGGTAATCAGGTGTGTGTCCTTCCTGATATTTTTCCATTCAGAAACAACTTTATATCTTTACAGCTTTTTTCCGCCTGCCCACCTATCTATGTCTGCCTGCCTGCCTATCTATCTACCTTCCTACCTACCTACCTACCTATCCATCTAAATGATCTCGATTATCGATCTAATCTTCTATCATTTGTCTGTCTCTGGATGAATACACTTTAAAAACATATCTGACTGCTATGATGTATGCAGTGTGCTTTTCTCACGTAATGATTTATTGGTATATATCAGTCTCTTTTATTGATTACTGTATAATATTCCATTGCATGCTTTTGCATAATTGATTAGCTTTATTGTAGTGGTTTGAAAAACACTTCTCTGCTACCCTCCCCTCATTCTTAGTCCCACATTTTTCAGTTTTCCTGAGGGTTACTATTATAAGGCTATGTCATGGTTTCCTATAATTATGTACTTAATACTCTATTTCTTCTTTTACCGCCTTTGGACAGTCTTCTGACTTCCAGCTATGAAAGAAGAGGGGTTTTACCACATGTGTCCTCCCACCCCCTCAGCCTTCCTATATTGCTGCACACTTTAAAACTTCTCTCCGTGGCGGGCCACGGCTTTTCTATTTTATCCACGTTGGCTCTCTTCCCTGGCCCTCCTCCCTGGCCTTCCTCGGTGTTGTACACTTACACCCGGGTCCTGTGAGTGCCGAGGCCTCCACGGAGTTTTACCGACGGCTCTTTTATGGGCCAGGATCGCGGTTTGTTCAAGAATGCAATTCTCCAAAACAAACGTGTCCGCCTTCTGGTTTTATTTGCCCTAGCCACTTTCCTCTGCTAGCAAGGACTCCGGCAGTTCTTATCTTTGCTGCCTTAATTCCTATGCCCCTCCCTTAGGTTTATCTGAAGTGGTAAGTCAACACCTTCGTCTGATCTTTGCAGCAAGGCTGAGTCTTTCTGTTTGACTAAGAAGCCTCTGTGGGTCTTTGCTGTGCAAGGCTTTCCCCCCCAGTATTACCACTGTCTATCTGGAGTACAGAAGCAGTTGCCTCGTGAGACTCAAATTTCTCGACTCTTTCCCTTCTAACTCTACCTTCCAACTAGCCACTTCTTTCCCAAGACGTTTCTTTCTCATTTCTTTGTCTGTAGCTCCCGAAAAACAGCAAATAAAAGGCAACAGACACTGAAGTTCCGGCTTTTTCCAATCACTTGCCCGAGAACCTCAGGCTTAATTGGCTTGCTAGTTTTGCAGGAGTTTGTTCTTACCAATTTTTTTTTGCATTTATTACATGGGTTTCCATGTTTTGGGCTCGGGGTGCCTCGTTTCTCACCGCCTGTTATTTTTCCACTGGGCACAAGATACAGCACATATTTCATTGATTTTATAATCCGTGTCTCACTTTTTAATTTCTGAAATGAGGATTCATGTTAAATCTGTGGCAGGTACTAGTTTGTCAGTATTAAAAATTATTTTAGTGGTACATAAAAGCATCCTGCATCCTGCAAATCATAGCTTCTTAAATTAGAAGAACTAGAGTGTTGTAGAATTATTTAAAGGTAGCACCCCATTTCTGATACCAATTTCCATATTAGTTAAGGGAATACTAGCTTCTGTAACAATTAAAGCGTCTAAATTTCAGCAGCGTAATACAATAAAAAATTTATATTTTGCTCTTCCAAGAGTTCACAGCTTACTTTCCTTGTCAGTGGGCTGCTCCCTTTCACACAGTGAAAGAACCTTTTGCTTGGCCACTTCCAGATACAAAATGGGCTGGAAAATCTTAGCCAGTGGCCAGACAGCTACTTCTCAATGGCAGCCCTAAATTATGGAAGGAGGCACATAAACTTTGGTGGATAACTGTCACTTCCCCAATATCTAAATTTTTCCCATTTATAAAAAAAAAAACTTCAATCAGGATCTAAATAAAGTAGTTACATTGCAATTGGTGGATGTCTCTTAACTGCTTTTTTTTAACAAATAAATTTTGCTGATACATGTTGATAAAGCATAAATCCACCCAAAGTGTACAATCAATGGTATTTAGTGTAATCATATATTTTTGCATTCGTCACTTCATTTTTTAGAGCGTTTTCATTACTCTAGTAATAACAATAAAAAAACAAAAACCAAACAAACAAAATCTATCTCCTCTCAGTCTCTTTATGCTTCTCTTGCTGTACAAAGCTGCTATTCTGTTTCCTTCTCTCTAGGCTATTTGCATTTATATTTTGTAAAAACAGTCTTATATATGTATTATAACACACATTTATATTTTACACGAGGTTTCGCTATGCTATACAGTCCCATGTTACATTTTTTGGTTTTCTTTCTAGTAATGTACATGACCTTAGATTTACCCTTTCAACCACTGTCATACCCATATAAAATAGCTCTACTAGTTACACACTCTATGGTGTGCTTTCACCATTTTTACTAATTTTTACCTGTTTTTGAAAAAACCAATTCTGCACAGATTAACTCTCAGTTTAGAGTTTTCTGACTTTTTAATAGTGGCCTAATAGATGTGAAATATTATCTCATTGTAGTTTTGATTTGCATTTCCCTAATCACCAGTGATGTTGAACATTTTTTATGTGTTTCTTCATCATTTGTATTTCTTTGGACAATTGTCTTTTGCCTATTTTTTAATTGGGTAGTTTATCTTTTTATTGTAAAGTTGTATGATCTCTTTATATATCATGGATCTTAAACTGTTCTTGGGTATGTGATTGCCAGATATTTTTCCCATTGTGTTGGCTGCCTTTTCACCTTTTTGACAAAGTCCTTTGAGGTGCAAAAGTGTTTCATTTTGAGGAGGTCCCATTTATCTATTTTTTTCTTTTGTTCCTCATGCTTTAGAAACTACCACCTACCACAAGATCTTTAAGATGTTTTCCTACATATTTTTCTAGGAGTTTTATGGTTCTTGCTTTTATATTTAGGTCCTTGACCCATTTTAAGTTAATTTTTATATAAGGTGTGAGATAGAGGTCCTCTTTCTTTCTTTTGGATATGGATATCCAGTTCTCCCAGCACCATTTGTTGAATAGACTGTTCTGGCCCAGCTGGGTGGGCTTGACAGCCTTGTCAAAAATCTCCTGACTGTAGATGTGAGGGTCTATTTTGAGTTCTTGATTCAGTTCCATTGGTCAATTTGTCTGCCTTTACGCCAGTACCATGCTGTTTTTACCACTGTAGCTAGGTAATATGCTTTTAAGTCAGGAAGTGAGTGTCCTCCAACTTTGCTCTTCTTTTTAAAGACATTTTTGACTATTTGGGGCCCCTTATCCTTCCAAATAAATTTGATAATTGGGTTTTCCACTTCTGCAAAAAAAGCTGTTGGTATTTTTTTTATTGGGATTGAGTTCACTCTGTAAATCAGTTTGGGTAGGATTGACATCTTAATAATATGTAGTCTTCCAATCCATGAACACAGACTGTCCTTCCATTTATTTAAGTCTTCTTCAGTTTCTTTAATACTTTGTAGTTTTCTGAACAGTTCCTTTATGTCCTTGGTTGAGTTTATTTGTAAACATTTGATTGTATTAGTTGGTATTATAAATGGAATTTTTTTTCTGATTACCTCCTCAAATTGCACATCACTAGTGTATAGAAAGGCTATTGATTTTTGTGTATTACCCTTGTATTCTGCTACTTTGCTGAACTCGTCTGTTAGTTCTAGTAGCTTTGTTGTGGATTTTTCAGGATTTTCTAGATATAGGATCAAATCATCAGCATATAGTGCAAGTTTTACTTCTTCCTTTCCTACTTGGATGCCTTTTAGTTCTTTACCTAGCCTAATTGCTCTAGCTAGAACTTCAGCACAATATTGAATAACAGTGGTGACAGTGGGCATCCTTGTCTTGTTCCTTTTCTTAGCGGGAAAGCTTTCAGTCTTTCACCGTTGAGTACAATGCTAGCTGTAGGTTTTTTCATACATGCTTTTTACCATATTGAGAAAACTTCCTTTTATTCCTATCTTTTAGAGTGCTTTTATCTTGAAAGGGTGCTGTATTTTGTCAAATGCCTTTTCTGCATCAATCAAGAGATCATGTGATTTTTCTTCTTTAATTTATCAATGTGGTTTATTACACTAATTGATTTTCTTGTGTTGAACCACCCTTGCTTATCTGGGATAAAACCCACTTGATAGTGGTGTATAATTCTTTTAATGTGCTTTTGGATGTGGTTTGCAAGTATTTTGTTGAAGATTTTTGCATCTATATTCATTATAGATATTGGTGTGTAATTTTCTTTTTTTGTAGTATCTTTATCTGGTTTTGGTATTAGGGTGATGTTGGATTAATAGAATGAGTTTGGCAGCATTCTTTCCTGTTTAAGTTTTTGAAAGAGCTTGAGCAAGACTGATATTAGATCATCTTTGAGCGATTGGTAGAATTCACCTGTGAAGCCATCTGGTCCTGTGCTTTTCATCTTTGGATGTTTTTGATGACTGGTTCAATCTCTTCAATTGTGGTTGGTTTGTTGAGGTCTTCTGTTTCTTCTAGGGTCAGTGTAGGCGGTTCCTGTGTTTCTAGGAATTTGTCCATGTTGTCTACATTGCCTAGTTTTTTGGCATACAGCTCTTTTTAGTATCATCTTATGAACTCCCCTGTTTCTGCGGAGTCAGTGGTAATGACCCCCTTTGCATTTCTGATTTTATTTATTTGCATCTTCTCTCTTTTTTCCTTTGTCAGTTTAGCTAAGGATTTGTCGATTTTGTTGATCTTCTGAAAGACCTAACTTTTGGTTTTATTGATTCTCTCTATTGTTACTGTTTTTTTTGTTGTTGTTGTTCTTGATTTCATTTATTTTTTTGCTCTGATCTTTCTTTCTTTCCTCTGGACTGGTTTGGGATAGTTTGTTCTTCTTTTTCTAGTTCCTCCAGGTGTGCAGTTAAATCTTCAATTTTAGTCTTTCTTCTTTTTAAATGTAAGCATTGAGAGCTATAAGTTTCCCTCCCAGTACTGCCTTGGTGGCTCCCATAGGTTTTTCTTTTTAATTTGTTTTTACATTTATTATTATTTTTAAATATATTTACTTTTTATCTATTTTAATCCCCCCCCACCCCAGTTTTTGCTGTTTTTGTGTCCATTTGCTGGGAAATTCTCTGTGTCTATTTCCTGCCCTCCCCTCTCATCCTTCTCCCCCTGTCTTCACCTGGATTCGATCCTGGGAAACCTCCAATGTGGGAAAGAGGCATTCTGCCACCTGCGCCACCTTAGTTCCTGTTTTTTTTGGCACATATCATCTTGGCTCTCCCCTGCATCTCTCTCCTGTTATGTCATCATCTTGCTGCTTGGTATGGCAGGGCCCGACGGCTCACCCGCTCTCGGGGCCTGACAGTGTATCCATGCACCTTCTATATTTTTCTTTATTTTACTGGGAGGTCCTGGAGATTGAACCCAGGTCCCTCCACATGGGAAATGGACGCCTAACCATTTGAGCCACATCCGCCCCCTGCTATATCTCTTAAGGTTGACCAAAGATACCTAGAGTTACAGTCATTTTTCATACAGGATGATCATATAATAAATCTGGCTTGGTTTATCACCAACATTCTAAAAACCAGACCTAGGTAGAAAAACTAGGTTTGGGGACACACGCATGGTTTCTAATATAGCAAATGTTTAGCCTACCCTGATTATCACAAAATCAGGACAGCGAGAATATTCACATCCCATAGGTTTTGATATGTAGTGTTTTCATTTTCATTTGCCTCAAGATATTTGCTGAATTCTCTTGCAATTTTCTTCTTTAACCTACTGATTATTTAAGAGTGTGTTGTTTAATCTCCATACGTCTATGATTTTCCCTTTTTCCATCCGTTATTGATTTCCAGCTTCATTCTGTTGTGATCAGAGAAAGTTTTTTGTATAATTTCAATCTTTTTAAATTTACTGAGTCTTGTTTTGTGACCCAGTATGTGGTCGATCTTGTAGAAGGATCCATGAGCACTTGAGAAGAATATATATCCTGCTGTTTTGGGGTGCAGTCATCTACAGATGTCTGTTAGGTATAGTTCATTTATTATATTATTCAAGCTCTCTGTTTCTTTATTTATCCTCTGTCCAGGTTTTCTATTCAATATTGAGAGTGGTGTATTGAAGTCTCCAACTGTTATTGCCAGTGTGTGCCTCATACATCTTGGGGCACTCAGGTTAGGTGCATAAATATTTATTAAAGTTATTTCTTCTGGGTGAATTGCCCCTTTTATAAATAAATAATGACCTTCTTCATCCCTTATAACAGCTTTGAATTTAAAATCTATTTTATGGATCAAGGATCTAAATACAAAAGCAACAAACATAAAACTCCTGGAAGAAAAGATAGGAAAACATCTTCAAGATTTTGTGGTAGGTGGTGGTTTCTTAAGCCTTATACCCAAAGCACAAGCAACAAAAGGAAAAATAGATAAATGGGGCCTCCTCATAATTAAACACATTTGCATGACAAAGTACTTTGTCAAAAAGGTGAAAAGGCCGCTGACTCAATGGGAGAAAATATTTGGTAATCACATATCTGATAAGGGTTTAGTATCCATGATATATAAGGAGATCATACAACTCAATAATAAAAAAGACAAACTGTCATAAAGCATATGGCAACATGGATGAACCTGGAGGACATTATGTTGAGTGAAGCAAGCCAGACACAAAAGGACAAATACTGTATGAATGCATTACTATGAACCAAATATATTGTGTAATATATTGTTTGATTCACACACACAAAAAAACAAAAAAACAAACAAAAAACAAAACAACAACAAAAATTTACATGTATCCATTACATTTAATTGAGAAATGTATATATTTATTCATCTGTGTTTACTTTTTAGTTTTTACTTGTTTATGTTTTCAATTATTAAATGTACAAAATAAAGTTAAAAAAAAAAAAAAAAAAAAAAAAAAAAGACAAACTACCTGATTAAAAAACTGGGCAAAAGACTTGAAAAGACAACTGTATTAGCCAGCCAAGGGAATGTTGATGCAAAATATCAGAAATTGGTTGGTTTTCATAAAGAGTATTTATTTGGGGTAGAAGCTTACAGTTACCAGGCCATAAAGCATAAGTTATTTCCCTCACCAAAGTTTGTTGCCATGTGTTGGAGCAAGATGGCTGCCAACATCTGCCAAGAATTCAGGCTTCCTGGGTTCCTCTCTTCCTGGCGCATGCTTCTCTCTGGGCTCAAGCTTGCGTCTCTGCACAAGGCCAGCTGTAGACTATCAGGTGAAGGACTCATCTCCTTGCCAGGGGCCTTCTCTCTAACCAAGCTCCTCTGTGTGCTCACTTCCCTGGGCCCCAGCATCAAAAGTTAGCATCAGAACTCCAGCATCAAAACTCCAACAAACTCCTCTGCTCTGCCATGTAGTGTTATCTCTGAGTCCCTGCCCACAAAGGGGACATCCTAATGACGTGGCCCAATCAAAGCCCCAATCATAATTTAATCATGCCCAGAGGAACAGACCAGTTTGCAAGCATAATCCAATATCTATTTTTGGAATTCATAACTATATCAAACTGCCACAACAACTGTCCAAAGAAGAAATACAAATAGGTGAAGAAATACATGAAAAAATATTTAACATCACTAGTGATTAAGGAAATGCAAATTAAAATTACAACAAGATAACATGTCACACCTGTTAAGATGGGCCACTATTAAAAAGGCAGAAAACTATAAATGTTGGAGAGGATGTGGAGAGGTAGGAACACTTATTCACCATCGGTGAGAATGTAGAATGGTAAAGCCACTGTGCACTGTGGAGGACTGTTTGGCAGTTCCTAAGGAAGTTGAATATAGACTTGCCATATTGTCCTTTGGCTTTCTATTGTCATATGTTACTATTGTATGTCTTTTTGATTTACCTTCTTAATAATCTTCATTTCTACACTCTTCTCCAAGTCTCTCGCCCTTGTTTTTTCCTTTCAGCCTGCAGCATTCCCCTTAATATCTCTTGCAATTCTGGTCTTTTGGTAACATACTCCATCAGTTTTTGTTTGTCTGTTAAGACTTTGAACTGGCCCTCATTTTTGAAGGACAGTTTGGCCGGACACAGAATTCTTGGCTGGCAGTTTTCTCTTTCAGTACCTTAAATTCACCATACCACTTTCTTTTCACTTCCATGGTTTCTGATGGGAGGTTGACAGACTTACCATGGTTCCCTTGTATGTGATGCTTTGCTTTTCTCTTGCTGCTTTCAGAATCCTCTCTTTATCTCTGATAGTTGTCATTCTGAATAGTAGGTGTCTCAGGGTAAATCCATTTGGACAGTTATTGTGGCAGTTTGGGGTGCATTGTCCTTCTTGGATATTGATATTTATGTCTTTCATAAGGGTTGGAAAGTTTTTGATCATTATTTCCTCAAATATTCTTTCTGCCCCTTTTCCATTCTATTCTTCTTCTGGGATACCAATAATGTGTATGTTTGTGCGTTTAGCATTGCCATTCAATTCCCTGAGACCCTGTTTCATTTTTTCAATTCTCTTCTCTTTTGTTCTCCTGTCTTTCCCAGTTCAGATGTTCCGTCTTCAAAATCACTAATTCTATCCTCAAGTATTTCAAATCTACTATTATGTGCATCTAATGTATTTTTAATATCATCCATTGTGTCTTTCATTCCCATAGGGTCTGTTACTTTTCTTTGTAGGCTTTCAAATTGTTCTTTATGTTCACCCAGTGTCTTCTTCTTCTTATTTTTTAAACAGAATTCTTTAATGTTCAGAATAAGGTATAATTATAAAACACTTTCTTTTGTAATTTAGGAAAGCAGTCCTGTGTTATATTTTCCTTTATTTTGTTCTAATTTCCTTAAGGAAAAAGCACAAACATACAAAAAAGTCATATTAATAATATAAAGAATTCCTCAAACTCACCCCCTAAATTCAACAATTAATTATAAAATTTGTATCATCTGTGTGTGTGAAAACACAATGTTATGCAAAAATAATAAATTATCAGCCACCTCTTATTTAAATGACTCAGACTGCATAACCTATAACTATAGAAATTTTCCTTAATAATCAAAATGCCAGTAGCCAAGCAAAGAAAGTTAACAATAATTTCCCAATATAATCTAATTTTCATTTCATATCAAATTTCCCAAATAGTCTCCCAAATGTCTCTTTTTTTGGATTTGTTTATATATATATATTTATTTTTAAGGACACTTTAGATTACATAAATGTTACATAAAAATATAGGGGATTCCCATATACTTTGCCCTTTTCCCTTCCCACAATTTCCCCCATTAACAATATCTTTTATTAGTGTGGTACATTTGTTACAATTGATGAGCACATATTGAAGCATTGTACTAACCAAGGACTACAGTTTACATTATAGTTTACACTTAACCCAGCACAATTTTATAGGTTTTGACAAAATGTCTAATGGCCTGTATCTGTCATTGCAATGTCATGCAGGACAATTCCAATGACCCCAAAATGCTCCCATGTTGCACCTATCTTCCCCTTCCCTCCTTTCGGAATCTCTGGTTTTCACTGCCTTTATATCATTGATTCAAGTTCTTCCATTGCTAGAAGAATCATAAGCTTATAATAGAATAATAATAAGTCAACTTTAGTCTATAGTTGATTTCCCACCTAATGTTTGTTCATTCCTTAATCTTTAGAATTTTGGGATGGTGATGGCTACCCTATCTCTAATTGAGAAGGCTTAGATCCCATGGGGTAGATGGATGGCACTGTACTGCTTGCAGTTGCAGGCACTCTCTGGTACCTGAGATAGTCATTGTCCATCATCATCCTTTTTTCAGTTGTCCTGGGTGAGTCCAATGAACTGGTGAGTAGGTGTTGCAACTCTGCTGAGATTCAGGGCTTAACTAGCATGTGAACAGACTGAGGATTTAGGTCTCTGGGACATATATTTAACAAGTATAATGCTTATCATAGGTTCAAATAAAAGGGGCAGAAGAGCTATGTGTAGGGAAATTATAAATGAGTCTAACTGTTACATTGGGAAACATATATTCCAAAGTAAGGCCCAATGACAGGGTGCCGAATTTCTGAGCTTCTCTGCCCTGTCTATAGTGTCTAGATGTCTCTAGAGCCCTCAGAAGCCCCAGTGTTTGAGACACTGTTTACTGTGGCAGTCAACGAGATCCGTCAATACAATCTCATGCAGAACACTTCTAATCCCCTGAAAATGCATCGATTCTATTCTTCCCACTCCCTCCCCTTGGAACTTATGGTAACCACTATGTTTCATTTTTTTAAAAAAAGAATTTCAGAGTTATATGCAATGATAATGAGGACCTGACATATTGGTCTGGTTTCTTTTGTTAGGCACAGCCTATGAGTCCCTCTATTTGAGAACATAGCAGGATGTCCCAGGATGGGAGTTGAATATTTTCCTGTTTATTGTGTGGGTCTCCACCCACTGAGATAACACACTGTGGCAAGGTGAACATGTTCAAATTCTATAGAAGCCTGCCCCAGGTGGCCCTATCCTACATATCCCTCCACTCCCGACGCCCTGCACCAGTAACCCTCCCCTTCCATATTTGCCAGAAGAACATTCTCACCGTTGTAGTTTTAACCACAGACCTGCAAACCCCCTGAGTTCACCTGCTCCTTCCTCCAACCCTCCTCTCAGTTCCATGGATAGTCCAACCCAAGCCCCCAGCCTACTCCCCCTCACATTCCTATACCCTAGAACCCAATCACATCACTGCACCACTATCACCCCCATCCACTGTCTAACCACCCCCTTTCACCTTATCATAAATTTTGCCCATATGGGCATCAGCTCACCACTCTCTACTCCCTTTCTGTCTCCTGATAACCTATCTTCTAGAGTCTAGCTATGTGAGTCTGCTCAATTTGCTTAAGTCATATAAGTGAGGTCATGTAATATTTGCCCTTCAGTGACTGGCTTACTTCACTCAACGTAAGGTCTTCAAGATTCATCTATGTTGTTCCATGTGTTAATACTGCATTACTTCTTACAGCTGAGTATTACTCCATCATATGTATATACCACAATTTGCTTA
The DNA here is from genome assembly GCA_026826555.1 of Tolypeutes matacus. NCBI lineage: Eukaryota > Metazoa > Chordata > Mammalia > Cingulata > Chlamyphoridae > Tolypeutes > Tolypeutes matacus. The sequence goes on along the minus strand of JAKSZT010054342.1, from coordinate 4,104,010 downwards.
TCCATTCATCTGTTGATGGACACTTGGCTTGCTTTCAACTTTTGGCAATAGTGAATAATGAACATTGGTGTGCATATATCTGTTCATGTCCCTGCTTTCATTTTTTCTGGGTATATACCCAGCAGTGGGATTGCTGGATCATACGGCAGTTCTATAGTTCACTTTCTGAGGAACCACCAAACTGTCTTCTGCAATGGCTATGTGACTCTACATTCCCACCAGCAGTGAATAAGTGTTTCCTTTTCTCCACATCCTCTCCAACACTTGTAGTCCTGTTTTTTTTTTTAAATAGCAGCCAGGCTAATAGGTGTAAAATGATATCTTGTAGTTTTGATTTGCATTTCCCTAAAAGCTAGTGACGTTGAACATCTTTTCATATGCTTTTTAGCCATTTATATTTCTTCGTTGGAGAAGCATCTATTCAAATCTCTTGCCCATTATTTAAATGGGTTGTTTGTCTTTTTATTTTTGAGATTAGGATTTCTTTATATATGCTGGATATTAGGCCCTTATTGGAAAGATAGTTACCAAATATTTTCTCCCATTGAGTAGGTTGCCTTTTCACTTTCTTGACAAATTCCTTTGAAGTGCAAGATTTTAATTTTGAGGAGGTCCCATTTATCTATTTTATCTTTTGTTGTTCATGCTTTGGGTATAAAGTTTATGAAACCATTTTCTACTACAATATCTCATAGATGCTTCCCCACATTATCTTCTAGGAGCTTTATGGTCTTGGCTCTTCTATTTAGGTCTTTGATCCATCTTGAGTTAATTTTTTTGTATAAGTTGTGAGATGATTATACTCTTATTCTTTTGGATATGGATATCCAGTTTTCCAAGCACCATTTGTTGAAGAGGCCTTTCTGTCAGAGTTGAGTGGGCTTGGTGGCCTTGTTGAATATCAGTTGACTGTATATGTATGGATTTACATCAGAACTCTCAGTTCTGTTCTATTGGTCATCATGTCTATCATTGTGCCAATACCATGTAGTTTTGACACTGTAGCTTTGTAATATGCTTTAAAGTCAGGTAGCATGATTCCTCCAATTTCATTTTTCTTTTTCAATATGTTTTTGGCTATTCAGGGCCCCTCTCCATTCCAAATAAATTTCATAATTAAATTTCCAATTCAGTAAAAAAAATACTGTTGTAATTTTTTTTAGGGTTGCATTAAATCTGTGAATGAATTTGGTTAAGGCAGATATCTTAATGATGTTTAATCTTTCAATAAATGAACATGGATGTCATCTGCAAAGAGTGAAATATTTGCTTATTCTTTTCCAATTTGGATGACTTTTACATCTTTTTCTTGTCTAATTGCTCAAGCAAGTACTTCCAACACAATGATAAATAAAGGTGGTGGCAGTGGGCATCCTTGTCTTGTTCCAGATCTTAGAGGGGAAGCCTTTAGCATTTCACAATTGAATATGATCTTAGCTGTGGGTTTTTTGTATATACCCTTTATCGTGTTGAGGAAGTTTCCTTCTATTCTTATCTTTTGAAGTATTTTTATCAAGAAAGGATGCTGTATTTTGTCAAATGCTTTTCTGCATCAATGCAGATGATCATGTGATTTTTTTTTTTTCTTTTTATGGGTTAATTGTGGTGTATCACCTTGATTGATTTTCTAATGCTGAACCATCCTTGCTTACCACAGAGGAAACCCACTTGGTCATGGTGTATAATTTGTTTGATATGTAGTTGAATATAATTATCCAGTATTTTAGCATCCATGTTCATTAGAGAGACTGGTCTGTAGTTTTCCTTTCTTGTGTCTTTCTTGTAGCCTGGTATTAGGAGGATGTTGGCATCATAGAATGACTTAGGTAATGTTCCCTCCACTTGTAATTTTTGGAAGAGTTTAAGCCGGATTGGTGTTAGTTCTTTCCAGAATGATTGGTAGGATTCACCTGTGAAGCTACCTGGTCCTGGGCTCTTCTTAGTTGGGAGGTTTTTAATGACTAATTCAATTTTGTTACTTGTGTTTGGTCTGTTGAGTTCATCAATTTCTTCTTTCATCTATGTAGGCTGCTTGTGTGTTTCTAGAAATTTATCCATTTCATCTAAATTATCCATCTTGTTGGCATACAATTTTTCAAAGTATCCTCTTATGAAACTCTTTATTTCTATGGGGTCCGTGGTGATATCCCTTGTCTCAATTTTTTATTTTATGGATTTGCATCTTCTATCTTTTATTCTTTATTAGTCTAGCTAGGGTTTTGTCAATGTTATTAATCTTCTCAAATAACCAGCTTTTGTTTTTGTTAATTTTTTCTAGGTTTTTTTAAAACTCTGAGTTTCATTTAGTTCTGTTCTAATCTTTGTTGTTTCCTTCCTTCTGCTTGCTTTGGGATTAGTTTGCTCTTTTTTGTTTCTCCAGGTCTGCAGTTAGGTCTTTGATTTTAGCTCCTTTTTATTTTTGTAATATAGGCATTTAAGACTATAAATTTCCCTCATAGCAGTACTTTAGCTTCATCCCTTAAGTATTGATATGTTGTGTTCTCATTTTCATTTGCTTCTAGGTAGTTAGTGATTTCTCTTGCAATTTCCTCCTTAACCCACTGGCTGTTCAAGAGTGTGTTGTTGGGAAGCGGTTGTGGCTCAATCAGTGGGGCTCCCGTTTACCATATGGGAGGCCCCGGGTTCGGTTCCCGGGGCCTCCTGGTGGAGGCGGGCCCGCCCGCACGGCGTGGTTGGCTGGCCCAGCGAGCACAGGCAGCAGGGGGGGGATAAATGAATAAATAAATAAAATCTTTAAAAAAAAAAAAAAAAAAGAGTGTGTTGTTCAACTTCCATATCTTTGTGCTAATCTGGTTCTTTGCTCCTTACTGATTTCCAGCTTCATTCCATTGTGGTCAGAGAAACTGCTTTGTATAATTTCAGTCTTTCTAAATTTGTTGAGACTCTTTCTGTGACCTAGCATGTTGTCTATCCTGAAGAATGATCCATGTGTGCTTGAGAAGAATGTATATCCTCTGTATTTGGGTGTAATGTTCTGTTCCATTAGGTCTAGATTCTCTAACATATTATTCAAGGCCTCTGTTTCTTTTTTACTTCTGTCAAGATGTTCTGTCTAATGGTGATGATGGTGTATTAAAGTTGCCCAGTATAATTGTGAGGCATCAATTTCTCCACTCAGTTTTTCCAATTTTTTTCTCATGTATTTTGGAGCACCCTAGTTAGGTGTTCTTTCTTCTTGATAGATAACCCCTTTTATTAATATATAGTTTCCTTCTTTGCCTCTTACAATACATTTGCATTCAAAGTCTGTATTGTTTGATATTAATATAGCTACTCCTTACCTTTTTTGGTTATTATTTGCATGTGAAATCATTTTCCAACCATTCACTTGCAAACTTCTTGTGTCCCTGGGTCTAAGGTGAGTTTTTTGTAGACTGCATATAGATGGGTCATATTTCTTTATCCATTCTGCCAATCTGTATCTCTTGACTGGGGAGTTTAATCCATTAACATTCGATGTTATGACTGTCAAGACATTACTTACTTTAGCCATATTTTCTTTAGGTTTATGTATGTCATATTTTGTTTTTATTTCTTTTTCTCTTTTCAGTTATTCTTAGTAATAATCTTCCTTTCTACACTCTCCTCCAACCCGCTTTCTCTTGTTTTTTTTCCTTTCATCCTGCAGAACTCCCTTTAGTATTTATTGAAGCACAGGTTTCTTATTCACAAACTCTCTTAATTTCTGTTTATCTCTGAATATTTGGAACTCTCCCTCATTTTTGAATGCCCAGCTTTGCTGGATACAGAATTCTTGGCTGACATTTCTTTTCTTTTATCACTTTAACTATGTCATATCACTGCCTTCTTGTCTCCCTGGTTTCAAATGAGAAATCAGTGCTTAATATTATTGAGCTTCCCTTGTATGTATGTAAGAATACTGCCTTCCATATTCTATCTTTATTTTGAGTGTTTTATAATTTCATAAGTATAAGTCTCAGGGTAGGCCTGTTAGGATTTATACTGTTTGGAGTGTGCTTCATATCCATGTCCCTCAAAAGAGTTGGGAAAGTTTCAACCATTATTTTCTCCAATCTTCCATCTGCCCCCTTTCCCTTCTTTTCTCCTTCTGGGATGCCTATACTGTGTATGTTTGTGCATTTTGTGTTACCATTCAATTCCCTGAGTTCCTGCTGAATTTTTCTATCTTTTTATCTATCTGTTCTACTATCTGATTTCAGATGTACTACCTTCAATATCAGTAATTCTTTCCTCTGCCTGTTAAATCTGTTGTTACATGCTTCCAGCATAGTTTTGATTTCTTGCATTGTGTCATTCATCACCATCAGAACCATTATATTTTTATGTATGTTTACAATTTCTTCTTTCTCAGTTTCTTTTTTTTTTTTTATTGTGGGTAAAAATCAAAATTCTCACAATACATACAAACATTTGCAAAATGATATATAAATATATATGCATATATGTGTATTTGCTTACAAAAATGTTATATATATATATATATACATATATTTTAAGAGGTGCTTAGATTACCCAAAATATTACACGGAACCCACTGGGATTCACATGTTGCCCACCTCCCACACCTCCCACCACATCCCACACAAACATCTCCCACAAGTGTGGCCCACCACCCTCAATGGACTTACACATCCTGGGGCCTTGCCACCAACCATAGACCACAGTTCACACCGTAGACCACACTCTCTCCCACTCAGTTCTGAGTGGTGTGTGCTGATTTAAAATGGCCTACATCCGTTGCCACAACGGTACTCAGGACAACCTCTAACTCCCAAAGAAGCCCCTGTATTTCAACTGCTCATCCCTTCCCTACCCCAAAAGTGTCAAGTGGCCACTGGATCCACCTCATTGTTATAATTTCTTCCATTGCTAGAATCACCATATGTGAACAAGAGAATACCATCAAGTCCACTCTAGTCCATAGTTCTTCCCCCAATCCTGAGGGGACTGGGATGGTGATGTCCACTCCAACTCCAAGTGGGAGAGGGCTTATATCCCACGGATATGGTGGGTGGGATGATCCTGCCTGCAGATGCAGGCCCTCTCCGTTCCCTGGGATGGCCATTGCCCATCGTTGTCTCCTCACCAGGTGACTTGGATGAGTCCATTGAGCTGTAGGGTAGGAGTTGCAGCACCACCTAGATTTCATGCACACCTGGCACATAGGTAGGCGGGAGGCTCCAGTCTCTGGAAGTATACCTAAAAACTCCAGCATCACACATAGGTTTGAATAGAAGGGACTGGTGAACCATGTGCAGGGAGGACTTATTTGAGTCTAATTCTGTCACTCTCAGGAGCACAGATTCCAAAATAGAACCCACTGATAAGGCATCAGTCTCTGGGGCTATCCCCCCTTATATAGGACCAGGGTGTCTCCGGAGCTCTCAGGAACCCCAATGAGTGGGGTGATAGGCACTTAGATGTTCTATGAGCTCTTACTGAGGTGTGCGTAAGAGTTACCTCTGGGATGACCTCCCGACACTCTTTGAAGTCTCTTAGCCACTTGAACTCATTTGTCTTTACCGTTTCCCCCTTTTATTCAAGGTCTTTTTCCAGTTGTGTTGCCAGTTGGCACTTGGTATTAATCCCTCGTTGCTAGGGAGGCTCATCCCCGGGAGTCATGTCCCACGTTGGGGGGAAGGTAATGCAATCATATGCTGAGTTTGGCTTAGAGAGAGGCTACATTTGAGCAACAAGGAGGCTCTCAGGTGGCAACCCTTAGGCACCCCACAACTGCAGGCTAAGTCTCATTTACAAGAGCAAAGACTCACAAGGGTAGTCATCAATAAAAAAAAACACATCAGTGGGTCATCCTATTTTGACAGGCACTGTCCCTACACTCAGAGGATTATTGGTGCTCCCTTGGAGACTGTGGCAGAGCTCTCCAGGCTAGGAATTCAGATTCCCTCATTTATTGTGTGATTATCCACCCATCGTGACCATGCCCCATCCCCCAATTCTTTGAATGATTTTGTATATCTTTCATGTATATTTGGATGAACCAATCCCCACGAAACCCCCCCCCAGATACCCCCCCACCAATAATCCCCCGCAGTACTCATTGTAACCCTTCTGTGATCCAAATCCTCCATGAACATTTAGTCCATAAAATAATCAAATACACTTACTAGGAAAAAGAAACAAGTGTGATAAGCTTGCATGCAAGAGACAAACATAAGGAAACTCAGGGGGAAAAAAAAAAAGAGAGAAGGAAAAAAAAAACAAATAATCAAACAAAGAACAAAACAAAATAAAATATAATTAGTGGATTGGGACATTCAAAAAATGGGCAAAAAAGCAAAGGAAATGCCTTTAAAACATATATATATATTCATTTTTGTTCCTTTCTCTTTTCTTTTTTCCCTTTTTTCCTTCCCTTTATCACAGTATTATCGGATGTATTATCGGTGTGCCATGACACCTTCCTCCTCTCAATCCCCATTGTCTCCCAATTTTTCATTTAATTTTCAAAGAAGTTTTAGGTCACAGCAAAGTCACACACGGAGTGCCGGAGACTCCCAGATACCAAACCACCCCCCCTTCCCCACCCCATATTAACCCCCCCCCTTTTTTTTTGGTTGTTAGCATTGTTATAACTGTTATGCAGATAGCAAAATATAGCAACTAAACATTGTCAGTGATTTACATTATAGTTTACAATTTAGATGATACAGTTTAATAATTATGATGATATTTACCATGTCCTGTGTCCATTACTGTAAGGTAATGAAGAACCTTCCCTATGACCACCAAACAACCCATTAGATCTTGACTGTTCCCATCTCCCCAGCCCCCCAGGGCCCGTGATACCCCCCTCTCCCAACCCATGGAATGTCAAGATTCACAGTTACATGCCCTGGGGATTTGAACCTGCCCTTCCTAATCCACCCACCCCCCAGTGCTGCACCACCAAACCCAGGAACACCACCACTCATCTGCCCCATCCACCAACATGCAACCACACTCTATCCCTTTACCATAGATTATGTCCATATGGGTGATGGCTCAAAGCCTGGTCTTCTCTTACTCTCTTTTGTTAACCTATCTTTTAGACAATGGTTCTCAGAGACTGCTCACTTTCCTCAGTTCAGATCAGTGAGGTCATATACTGTTCATCCTTCAGTGCCTGGCTTGCTTCACTCAACATAAGGTCTTCAAGATTCATCCACGTTATTCCATGTGTTAGCACTTTGTTCCTTCTTAC
>JAKSZT010054342.1:4071363-4096793 GCA_026826555.1 Tolypeutes matacus | reverse complement strand
AGTTTTCTGAGGAACCGCCAAACTGTCCTCCACAGTGGCTGGACCATACCGCAGTCCCACCAGCAGTGGATGAGGGTTCCTATTCCTCCACATCCTCTCCAACATTTAGTGTCTCCTGTTTTTTTAATAGCTGCCATTCTGATGGGTGTAAGATGGTATCTCATTGTAGTTTTGATTTGCATTTCCCTGATAGCAAGTGATGTTGAGCATTTTTTCATGTGCTTTTTAGCCATTTGTATTTCTTCCTTGAAGAAGTGTCTTTTCAGGTCACTTGCCCATTTTTTATATGGGTTGTTTGTCTTTTTATTTTCGAGGTGTAGGATTTCTTTATATATGCAGGATATTAGGCTCCTATCAGATATATGGTTGCCGAATATTTTTTCCCATTGGGTAGGTTGCCTTTTTATTTTCTTAATAACATCCTTAGAGGTGCAGAAGTTTTTAATTTTGAGGAGATCCCATTTATCAATTTTTTCTCTTGCTGCTCGTGCTTTGGCTGTGAAGTTCATGAAACCATTTCCTATTACAAGGTCCTGTAGATGTTTCCCTACATTATTTTCCAAGGTTTTTTATGGTTTTGGCTCTTATATTTAGATCTTTGATCCATCTTGAGTTGATTTTTGTATAAGGTGTGAGATGGTATTCTTCTCTCATTCTTTTGGATATGGATATCCAGTTCTCCAAGCACCACTTGTTAAAGAGGCCACTCTCTCCCAACTGAGTGGGTTTCATGGCCTTGTCAAATATCAGATGACTGTATATGCGAGGATCTATATCAGAACTCTCAATCCGGTTCCACTGGTCAGTAGGTCTATCCTTGTGCCAATACCACGCAGTTTTGATCACTGTAGCTTTGTAGTATGTTTTAAAGTCAGGTAATGTGATACCTCCAACTTCATTTTTCTTTTTCAATATATCTTTGGCAATTCGGGGCCTCTTGCCTCTCCAAATATATTTTGTGGTTAGTTTTTCCAGTTCCTTAAAAAATATAGTGTTGACTTTTATTGGGATTGCATTAAATCTGTAGATTAGTTTGGGTAGGATAGACATCTTGATGATGTTTAGTCTTCCCATCCATGAACAGGGAATACTTTTCCATTTATTTAAGTCTTCTTTGATTTCCCTTAACATGTGAAGTTTTCTGTATATAAGTCCTTTACATCTTTAGTTAAATTTATTCCTAGGTATTTGATTCTTTTGTTTACTATTGTAAATGGTATTTTTTTCCTGATTTTCTCCTCAATTTGCTGGTTATTGGTCTACAGAAATGCTACTGATTTTTGAGCATTGATCTTATAGCCTGCAACATTACTGAACTCCTTTATAAGTTCTAGAAGCCTTGTCGATTTCTCAGGACTTTCTATGTATAGGATCAAGTCATCTGCAAATAATGAAATTTTTACTTCTTCTTTTCCAATCTGGATGCCTTTTATGTCCTTTTCTTGTCTCAGTGCTCGTGCAAGTACTTCTAAGACAATGTTAAATAGGAGTGGTGATAGTGGGCATCCTTGTCTTGTTCCCGATCTCAGAGGGAAGGCTTTTAGGATTTCACCGTTGAAAATGATGTTAGCTTTGGGTTTTTCATATATACCCTTTATCATTTTCAGAAAGTTTCCATCTATTCCTATCTTTTGTAGTGTTTTTATGAGGAAAGAGTGCTGTATTTTGTCGAATGCTTTTTCTGCATCTATGGAGATGATCATGTGATTTTTTTTCTTTCAGTTTGTTTATGTGGTGTATTACATTGATTGATTTTCTTATATTGAACCATCCTTGCATACCCGGGATGAAACCCACTTGGTCATGGTGTATAATCCTTTTGATATGTTGTTGAATTCGATTAGCAAGTATTTTGTTAAGGATTTTAGCATCTAGGTTCATTAGAGAAATTGGTCTGTAATTTTCCTTTCTTGTGGTATCTTTATTTGGTTTTGGTATTAGGGTAATTTTGGCATCATAGAATGAGTTAGGTAATATTCCTTCTACTTCTATTTTTTGGAAGAGCTTAAGTAGAATTGGTGTTAGCTCTTTCCAGAATGTTTGGTAGAATTCAGCTGTGAAGCCATCTGGTCCTGGACTCTTCTTAGTTGGGAGGTTTTTAATGACTGAGTCTATCTCTTTACTTGTAATTGGGCTGTTGAGTTCATCTATTTCTTCTTTCGTCAATGTCGGCTGTTTGTGGGTTTCTAGAAACTTGTCCATTTCCTCTAAATTGTCATTCTTGTTGGCATATAATTTTTCAAAGTATCCTCTTATGATAATCTTTATTTCTGTGGGGTCAGTAGTGATATCACCTTGCTCATTCCTTATTTTATGTATTTGCATCTGTTCTCTCTTTTTCTTTGTTAGGCTGGCTAAGGGTTTGTCAATTTTGTTGATATTCTTGAAGAACCAGCTTTTGGTTTTGTTTATTGTTTCCAGTGCTTTCTTATTCTCTATTTCATTTAGTTCTGCTCTAATCTTGGTTATTTCCTGTTTTCTACTTCCTTTAGGTTTAGTTTGTTGTTGTTTTTCCAATTCCTCCAAGTGTGTAGTTAGGTCTTCAATTTTAGCTCTTTCTTCTTTTTTAATATATGAATTTATGGCTATGAACTTCCCTCTCAGGACTGCTTTCGCTGCATCCCATAGGTTTTGATATGTTGTGTTGTTGTTTTCATTAGTTTCAAGGTAGTTACTGATTTCTTTTGAAATTTCCTCTTTGACCCACTGTTTGTCTAAGAGTGTGTTGTTTAACTTCCATATCCTTGTGCCTAACCTGTTTCTCTGGCCCTTATTGATTTCCAACTTCATTCCGTTGTGGTCAGAGAAATTACTTTGTATAATCTCAATCTTTCTGAATTCATTGAGTGTTGTTTTGGGGCCTAGCATGTGGTCTATTTTGGAGTATGTTCCATGTGCACTGGAGAAGAATGTAAATCCCGCTGTATTTGGGTGTAGTGTTCTGTATATGTCTATTAAGTCCAAATCTTCTAATGTATTGTTGAGTGCCTTCGTTTCTTTATTGATTCTCTGCCTAGATGTTCTGTCTAATGATGATAGTGGTGTGTTGAAGTCCCCTGCTATAATTGTAGAGGAATTTATTTCTCCTCTTAGTTTTTCCAGAGTTTGCCGCACGTATTTTGAGGCACCTTGATTAGGTGTGTAAATGTTGATGATTGTTCTCTCTTCTTGAGAGATTACTCCTTTTACTAATATGTAGTGTCCATCTTTGTCTCTTACAATAGTTTTGCATTTAAAGTCTATTTTGTCTGATATTAGAATAGCTACTCCTGCCCTTTTTTGGCTATTGTTAGCTTGTAAAATGGTTTTCCATCCATTCACTTTCAGCCTCCTTGAATCCCTGGGCCGAAGGTGGGTTTCTTGTAGACAGCATATAGATGGATCATATTTTCTTATCCATTCTGCCAATCTGTGTCTTTTGATTGGTGAATTTAATCCATTAACATTCAGTGTTATTACTCATAACGCATTTCTTACTTCAGTCATTTTTTCTTTGGGTTAATGTATGTCATATGTTGTTTTGCTTCTCTTTTTGAGTTTTCAGTTGTTTTTAAACTCTCCTCCAACTCTCTCTCCTTTGTTTTTTCCTTTCAACTTGTAGAGATTCCTTTAGTATTTCTTGAAGTGCTGGTTTCTTCTTGACATACTCTCTTAATTGCTGTTTATCTGTGAATATTTTGAACTCTCCATCATTTTTGAATGCCAATTTTGCTGGATAGAGAATTCGTGGCTGGAAGTTTTTTTCTTTTAGTGTTTTGACTATGTCATACCACTGTCTTCTTGCCTCCATGGTTTTAGCTGAGAAATCAGCACTTAATCTTATTGTGCTTCCCTTGTATGTGATGGTTCTCTTTTCTCTTGCTGCCTTGAGTATTTTCTCTTTGTCTTGAGCATTGGACAATTTGACAACTATATGTCTTGGAGTTGGCCTGTTGGGATTTATACTATTTGGGGTGCGCTGTGCTTCCTGGATCTGCACATCCATCTCTCTCAATAGAGTTGGGAAGTTTTCAGCCATCACTTCCTTCAACACTCCTTCTGTTCCCTTTCCCTTCTCTTCTCCTCCTGGGATGCCTATAATGCGTATGTTTGTGCGTCTTGCATTATCGGTTAATTCCCTGAGACCATACTGGATTTTTTCTATCTTTTTGCCTATCTTTTCTACAATCTCTTTGATTTCAACTGTATTGTCTTCCATATCACTAATTCTTTCCTCTGCCTGTTCAATTCTGCTGCCATGTGAGTCCAGCGTCTTTTTCATTTCTTGACTTGTGTCTTTGTTCGCCATCATATCCATTACCTTTTTAGGTGTGTTAGCTATTTCTTCAGTATGTTCTCCCAGTGTCTTCTTTATATCCTTAATCTCTTCCTTCAGTTCTTTAAGTTGGTCCATGATATTTGTTTGGATAGCTTTGATTAATTGTTTGATGTACTGCATTGCTTCCTGGTTTTTATTTTGTGCACTGGACTGGTCCATGTTTTCCAGTTTCTCAGAGTCATTTGTATTTTTCTGTTGCCCTCTGGTCATCATATTATCTTGATGGGTTTGTTCAGTTGATTAGCTTTTCTCTATGCTCTAGAATTTTATTTAGCTGTTGGTTCTGCGTGTGAGTTAAGTTTTCTCTTTGGCAGTTTTTCTTCTTATTTTATTTCCTTGCTTCTTTCTATGTTCCCTTGAAGGCAAAAGGTTTGGGCCAGAGGAATCAAAAGATGTAAGGAAGGCAGAAGGATAATAGAAATATTGATAAAAGTTAGAAGAGGGGAAAATTGAGACTTAATGAGATGAATATTTAACTTGTGTAGGCAGTGTAGAGTACTAGGAAAAAATATGGAGTTCCTACAATGGACTGGGAAAACAAATTGAGGAATATATATATATATATATAGTGATTTAGAAGGCTAGAATTATGAGGAGGGAGAGAAATAGTAGAGAAAGGTCTGAAAGGAAAAAGTTAATACTAATAAAAAAAAAAAAAGGAAAAAGAAGAAGAAGAAAATAAAATAGATGGGATAGAAATTGACACCCTTAAGTTTTGGGCCTATGAAAAAATGTTGTCTCTAAGAGCCACAATAGAAATCAGAAGGCAGAAAGATGCAGGAAGGATAAGCGATAGTTTGTAATACAGAATCAATATATACAGCGAGTGGGAAATTACTGAATAAGAAGCCCAGCAAAGAAGCGACCAGCTGGCAGCACCTATTTAAAAAAAAAAAAATAGAAGGAAAAAGGAAGGGGGGAGGAAAACGGGAATAATAGCAATATACTAGAAAGTAACAGAGAGAAACCAAAGATCCACACAGGCCAGTATTCAAACAGAGCTAAGGGGGGGGTCAATGATTCCCCTAGGGTCCACGTGGATCCTTCCTGCCTACTTGTGTTTATCAATGAATTTCCCCACAGGGTTCTATATGCAGGTCCTGAAGCAGCTTTTAGCTATTAAACTAAATTAAAAAGAATTTATTTTTCATTTGTTGAGGTGACCTCACTTTTTTTTTTTTTTAATTTTTATTTTTTTAGCCAAATGCAGGACCCAAAATAATTCCTCCTCTAGACCAACCCCCTTACGGAAGGGACCCTAGCTGGGCCCGTGAAAATTAATCAAGCACGTCCCACTTTCCGGACTCCCCAGGTTAGCTGAAGCTCTGATGTTAGTCAGTGAGGAGTGCTAAAGATGGCGGATTCTGCCCCTTCTGGCGCCGAGCTCCAGCGTCACCGGGCTGCTCAGTAAATCAGTTTGAGTGCAGATTTGCGTCTGCTCTCAGCCTGATGCTGCTTCAGGTCGGCTTATCTGCTCCCCAAAGCTATGGGGCGGTGCAGGCAGCCAGATCGATGTCTAAAAATATAAAATACCCTTCCCTGTCTTCCAACCGAACCCTCCCTTTTTTGGGAAGTGTCCCTTCCTCTTGGCTCCACAGCGGCCCGGGTCTTATCCCTGGGTGGCTAGGGAAATCAGCTCCGTTCCCCGACCAAAATCCCCCCTCCGGTTCTGATTAGCTCGTTTGTTCTGTTCACAGAAGGTCCAAGTGTCGCCAGGCAGCCAGATCCCCAGAAAATAAAACTTTTTCGCCCCGCCCGCGGCTCCAAATGGCCGTTTTATTTTTTTTTTCCCTAACCGCGGGGCTCAGCCACCTGTGCCAACCTCCACCGGCAGCCTCAAAACTCACGAATCTCCACCGTTCGGTCCACGCCGCCGATCCGCGCAGATAGATGTCCCAAGCCTCTCACTCCACGCGTGCACAGCACAGACCCCCGGGCAGGACCCTGTCCACAATCCGCCTTGCTCTGGGAGCTTGCAGTGTGCACCCTCCTACACTAACGCCATCTTGCCTGCCTCTCTCTCTCAGTGTCTTCTTAATGTCCTTTATCTCTTCCTTCACTTCATTAAGTTGATTCATGTTTGGACATCCTTGATTAGTTGTTCTACATTCTGCATCTCCTCCTGTTTTTAGTTTGTTCATCAGACTGGGCCATGTTTTCCTGTTTTTTAGCACAGCTTGTAATTTTTTGTTGGTGTCTAGGCATCTGTTTATCTTGATGGGCTTATTTAGATGGTTAGCTTCTCTTTCTATTCTAGAGTTTGTTTTTTTTTATGGCAAGCTTCCTTTTTGTCACTTGGGTCCTCTTATTCTATATCCTTGTAGTTGTCTGTGTTCTCATTTTCATTTGGCCTCTTTGTCTCTTTGTCTCTCTCTCTCCTGGAGAATGTACAGCACTCTCCTGGTCTGCAGATCCCCAAAGCAGCTCCCTCTGATAGCTTTTTGCCCTTTTTCCATTGTTTTTGTAAGAGAGTTGAGCTCTGCCTACCTACTTCTATTCCATCTTCTAGGAAGTTGCCAGAGTCTTTTTAATATTCTTTATCTCTTTAATCTTATTTTCTTTCAGTTATTTGAGTTTTCATGATTATCATTGATTAATTGTCTTAAATCTTGTATTTCTTCAGGATATTTGGTTTGTTCCTTGGACTCAGCCATCTTTTCCTGTTTCCTAGTAAGGCTTGTAATTTTTTGCTGATGTCTAGGCATGTGAATATATTGGTGAATTTACTCTGATGGCCAATTTCTCTCTCTTGCCTAGTATTTTTTCTCCCACAGCTCTTATTTGATATTTGGTTCAACTTATTCTAGGTCTTTAAAATTGGGCCAGGGATGATTAGTGATAATGGGGCACAGATTTTCTCCCAGGATTTCAGGTTAAGAGTGACCTCTAAGAGCAGTTTTTCTCCATGCAATTTCCAGACCTGCCAGCAGATCTTTCCATGGAGATCTTTATTTCAATCACTGCTTTCCTGTGTTTTGTTCTGACCACAGCCAAGATTCAAAGTGTGCTCTGCTGGCCAAATTCACTGAAGAGAAACCTCTCCCCCGACCCCCCCTCCTTTTTCCCTTATAACAGCTGACATGGAGGAAGACGTCTGTTCTCCTCTCAGTCAGCTGCAGTGAGCCAGGGGTTTGATCCCGGCTTAATAGCTTAGGGGTGGGAGAGGGGAGCCCTTCCTGGTGGCCATGGGGTTTTGGTAACTCAAGTTTGTTGTTTTGGATTCTTCATCTCTCTGTCCCTCACCCTCCTGGGAGTTATGTAGCACTGTCCTGGTCTGCTGACACCCAGAGCAGGTCCCTTGGACAGCTTTTGTCCCTCTTTCCATTGTTTTTGTGAGAGGGTTGTGCTCTGCCTGCCTACTCCAATGCTGTCTTCCCAGCACTCCCTGTTAATTGCTTTTTAATCTATAGGCTTGTTCTCTTGCTAGCTCTCTCACTCTCTCTCGTAATCAGGAGACTGAATAGGGTTTATTTGTTTATTTATTTTTGTCAAGATTTCTTTTAGGTGTGATTATGGTGGAAAGGCGGATTCTGTAGACACAAAAGTCAACTGAATGAAAGATAGAGAATAATCTAGGGACGGTATAAGATAGTGATTTCAGTGTGGATGAAGATTGTGATTAATAGTATAAATGTAAGAATTTTCCTGTTTTACAAAGTGTTAAGAATATGGTGATACATGGGAAGTTACCACTAATGTAACTTATGGATGGTAGTTAACAATAATATTGTAGTATGTTTGCAGCAATGGCAAAGAAGATAGTCTATCAATTCTAAGGGTCAACAATAGGGTATAAGGGGGTATGGGATTTTTCCCTCTGGAGTAATGAAAGTGTTCTAAAATTGACTAAGGTGACAACAGCAAAACTTTGTGATGACAAAAAGAGCCAATGAGAGTACACTTTGAATGGATCGTACAAGGCATGGAACTGTATATCACAGGGAATCCTGTAGTGGAAGATGGACTGTGGTTAACAGAACAAATACAAGAATGTTCTCTCGTGAACTATAACAGATATATACTACGAATACAGGGTGCTAACAATAGGCTGGGTTGGGGGAAAATACACCAAATATAAGATAGGGGCTATAGTTAGTAGCACTATTTTGATAATATTATTCATAATTTGTAACAAATGTTTCACAACAATGCAAGGTATTGGTGGTGGGGTGATGTTTGGGAACTCTGTATGATATTATGCATGTTTGTTTTGTAAGTTCACAACTTTTACTATGAACTTATTGTTTATGTATGTTCATGTATGAATGATATAATTCAATAAAATATTTTAAAAATGAAAAAAAGAATTCTTACAGGTGATGCTATGTTTTATACAGAGATAGATACGTTTTTGCTGTCTGCATTTTTGTGATGCTAGATTATTAATTATTTGGGTATTTTTAGATGATGACATAAATTTCTAATCCCTTCACTTTTTTAATGTTAAAAATAAAATAATAAAAATTGGGTTTATTTCAGGGTTCATAGATATCCATTATGTGTATTGATAGAGCCTCTATATAATCTAATTTCTATTGTTAGATAACAAATTGTCACAAGTTTAGCAACTTAAACAATGCACATTTATCTCATGGTATTCATGTCTCAGAGGTCTGGGCAGAGTCTAACTATGTCCTGAGCTCAGGGTTCCATGAGGCTGCATTCAAGGTGTCTCATCGGAAGCGCAGGCTCCTCTCCTCAGCTTGCATGGTTGTTGGCATTATTCGCTTCCTTGCAGTTGTAGAACTGAGATTCTCAGTTCCAAGAGGCTGCTTCTCTCCATAACCAGGTCTCAAAATGGCTGCCGGCTTCTTCATGGCCAGTAGAACACCTCGGTTGCTTCTAGTTTCTAACTTCTCATCTTAGACCTATAGACCCTGTTTAAAATGGCTGGACTGATTAGATCAGGCCCACCCAGTATAATCTCCCTTTTGATTAACTTAAATTCTATTGATCTAGACCCTCAGTTACATATGCGAAATCATTTTACTTTGCCATATAAGGTAACGTGATCACCAGAGTAATATTCTATTACTGTTGCCATATTTTATTGGTAAGAATGAAGCTACAGGTTCTGCCTGGAGGGGGTTAAGCAAAGGTAATGGGTCATTGAGGATAATTGTAGTATTCTGCCTACCATAATAATAATGGAAGAATATTAATAAATCCACTAATATCGTCACTGAACAATTTATCCATTATTACATATTAATTGAGATAAGGAAAATAGCATGTGATCATCTCTATAGATTTTTAAAAATCATTTGACTAAACTACCCAAATTCTTATGAAAAAAATATTCAATAGGAAAAAAAAAACAGTCAATAGAGAAGGAAGGGCAAGATGAGGGCAGAGTAAGGAGCTCCCAAATCAGCTCATCTTACAGGGCAGTTACTAATCACCCAGATCTATTTAAAGCTCCTATTTGGGGGGGCCCAGGAGACCACAAAAGCATCCTGCAACATTCTTGAAAGAATGGAAGGAGGAGACTGCCCATCAACAATGAAGATTCATAAGGTCATTGGACTTGCTCAGGCCAACTAACAGAAAGATGATGGTGGACAACGCCCATCCAAAAAACAGAGTATCTACAACTGCAGGCAAGACAGTTCCATCCATCTGCCCCATATGTTCTAAGCCCCCTGCCAATCAGAAACAGAGTGGGCATCACCATCTCCAAGTCCTCAGGACTGAGGAATGAACAGACATAAGGAGGGAATGCAATGTTTTGTCATTCAGGAATAAAATTTCCATGGGAAATATCAAATAAATATTTCATTCTTTAGATCTTTATTTTTTGATTTATCATCTTTGGATACTATCTTGGACTTCTTATTGTGAGAAATGATAGACATAGCATAGTTACTGCTTTCCTATCATTCTTGTCTCCTGTAATTCCACAATTACTTACTAATAGTGGTATTTTTACAATATTGTGGTTTAAAACATTAACATTGTGTTCTCTGAATAAATGGTTATTTGCATTATTAAAGCTTGCTTGCAGTAGACTTCTCAAAGCATTAAGGGGTAAAAGACCCTTTCACTTTTTTCCAGCCGCCTTTCTTCTTCTGTATCATATCCAGATGTCATTGTTTCTTATATGTGGTCCTCCTCCTTTGGAGTTCTTTTCCATTTGCTGTAGTTCCTCCCTAAATACTTTTTTTTTTTTCATTTAATTTTTAAGGGTGATAAAATGTATCATTACTGCATATCTAATAATACAGTATAACTCTAACAGTTTTTGCTCATTGTTTAAAGATTTTGTGGGAGAACAGCACACTGGAGAGTTTTTCAGTCTCAGAATAGGAATTGCTTTATTCCACAGCCGCCTTTTTAATTTTCCAAACATATACCCTCACAGGAGAGCTTCCCTATCAGTTTCCACCCCAAATACTTAAAGAGCCCATAATTAACCTTCACTCCCATATAAGGGAGAAACAGGTTAAGAAACAGGCTAAGAGAAACATATAAGGGAGAAACAGGCCCACTCAGCATTTTCACTAAACACAATATATATTTTTAATATGGATGTACAAGTAAAGATCAGCAGATATTTTCAATATTTTTTGAAAATATACAGCAAAAATGAAGAGAAACAAAATTAATAAATAAGATACACATCATCTCTTGAGAAGACAGATGATTCAGAGGATGAAGAGAGGATGATGTGATTAGAATAAAAAGGATATAACACGTATGAAACAAGAACGTGCTGTTGTTGCAAAGAAAAGCATGGGAACAAGAAGTGCTCTTGAAAATTAAAACTATAATTGTAAATATAAAATAAGTTAGGGCAATGAAGAATAAAATATAATTCCAGGTTGTCAGCTAAAAGGTAGAGTCCATAAATCTTCCAGAATACAGTGGCTCAAGCAGTTGAGTGCCTGCTGGGTCCTAGGTTCGGTTCCTGGTGCCTCCTAAAAACAAAAACAAACAACAAACAAACAGATGATAAAACCAACTCAGGGATGCTGATATGGCTCAGTGGTTGAGTACCGGCTTCCCACATATGAGGTCCCGGGTTCAATCTCCAGCCCCCGGTACCTCAAAACAAACAAACAAACAAACAAACAAACAAACAAAATATATATATAGGCATACCTCAGAGATATTGCTGTATCTTAATACCACAATAAAGTGAAAATTGCAATAAGGCGAGAAAATATTTGGTTTGCCAGCACATATAAAATTATGTTTACACTATGCTGTAGTTTATTAAGTGTGCAATAACACTATGTCTCAAAATCAATGCACATAGCTTAATTAAAAATATCGCTAAATAATGCTAACCATCATCTAAGCCTTCAATAAGTTATAATCTTTTTTGCTGGTGGAGAGTCTTGCCTTGATGATATGGCTGCTGACTGATCAGGTTGGTAGTTGCTGAAGGTTGGGGTGGCTGTGGCAATTTCTTAAAATAAGGCAACAATGAAGTTTGCCGCTTCTGTTGACTCTTGCTTTCACAAATGATTTCTCTGTAGCATGTGATACTGTGATAACATTTTACCAGTAAAATTTCTTTGTATCCAGATTATTCTGAACTAGTAAAGCATGTAAAGAAGTGGTTCCTCTATTTTCTGAAATACTCTTTGTAAGATGGGTTTATTTTCTCCTTAGATGAATTTGATAAAATATTACAAAAATTTCCAGTGGAAACGTCTGGAGTTTTCTTTGTGTGAATTTGTTTTGAGAAATTTTCATGTTTTATTCATCATTATATCACCATTTCCAAAAACAGTACCTGATACAGAAAAGAAACTCAAAAAATATTTGTCAAATTAATAAATGAGCATGACCACGTGCCATTTAATCTTATGACACCCTTATAATTATATAATTAGTTATTAGTAATTTTTTTGAAAATTTTATTTCAACTTCAAAAAATCAAATCATAGACAAAAGGCAGTTTAACAAATTATGGAAACATTACTTTAAAAAATCCTGTCCGGGGCACGTTTATCTTATTTAATCTTAAAAACAAACTCATTTGCTTCTCCAGTGTTCTGAAAGATGAATAAATGAGCACAGATTGGTTAAATGACGTGACTAAAATATTGTCAATTATCTTGTTAATTAAGAAAATGAAAAAAAAAAAGCTTGATTATATTCACATCTCATAAAACTATATCTCACATTCTAATTTTTTACCTTTAGCATTGATATACAGCACCTTTTTTGCCTTTGCATTAAAAATATTATAATATTACTGTTAACTATAGTCTGTAAGTCGTATTAGTTGTATTTTTCCCGTGTATCTCCTTATTCTTAACACTTTGTAATAGAGGAACATTCTTATATTTGTATTATTTAACCACAATCCTTATCTACCACTGAAATCACTATATTGTACAGTCTCTAGATTACCTTCTAGCTGTTTTTCAATTGCCGTTAACCTCCCTAGTCTACCTCCTAAGCCACAATCACATTTATAAATCAGCAGTGTTAGATATTCTGTTATAATGTTTTACCATCAACTCTATCCATTTCTACATATTTACAATTAACCTTATTAAACATTCTACATACATTCAGCATCAGCTCCCCATTCTCAAACCATATTCTGTTTCCTACTGACCTATACTCTACAGTTTACCTCCATAAGCTTACTCATTGTATTTAGTTCATATCAGTGAGACCATACAATACTTGTCCCTTTGTGTCTGGCTTATTTCACTTAACATAATATCCTCACATTTCAATCATGTTGTCACATGCATCCCAATTTCATTTCTTCTTACAGCTGAATAGTATTCCATCATATGGATATACTACATTTTGCTCATTCATTGGTTGATGGGCTTTTAGGTTTCCATCTTTTAGCAATTGTGAATAATGCCACTATGAACATCAATGTGTAAATATCTCTTTGCGTCCTTGCTTTCAGTTCTTCTGGATATATTCCTAGTAATGCGATTGCCAGATCATTTAGCTTCCTGAGGAACCACCAAACTGTCTTCCACAGAAGCTGCACCATTTTACAATCCCACCAGCAGTGAAGGAGTGTTCCTATTTCTCCACATCCTCTCCAGCACTTGTAGTTTTCTGTTTTTTTTTTTTTTTTTTCTTAAAAAAAATAATGGCCATTCTGTAAGGTGTGAAATGATATCTCGTAGTTTTGATCTGCATTTGCCTAACTGCTAGTGATGTTGAGAATTTTTTCATGTGCTTTTTGGCCATTTGTATTTCTTCTTTGGGAAAATGTCTATTAAAGTCTGCCCATTTATAAATTGTGTTGCTTCTCTTTTTTCATTTAGTTGTGTGATTTCTTTATATAGTATGTAAATCAAATCTTTATGGGATATGTGGTTTCTGAAAATTTTCTCCAATTTTGTAGGCTGCCTTTCTATTTCCTTGACAAACACCTTTGAAGCACAATTTTTTTTTTGTTTAATTTTGAGGATGTCCCATTTATTTATTTTTTTCTTTCATTGCTCATGCTTTGGGTGTAATGTCCAAGCAGCCACCACCTATGACAAGATCTTGAAGATGTTTTCCTACATTTTCTTCTAGGAGTTTTATGGTTCTAGTTTTTATACAGGTCCTTGATGCTTTTTGAATTAATTTTTGTATAGGGTGTGAGATAGGGAGCTTCTTTCATACTTTTAGATATGAATATCTAGTTCTCCCAGCATCATTTGTTGAATAGACTCTTCTGCCCCAGGTGGGTGGGTTTGACAGCCTTGTCAAAAATGATTTGACCATAGATGTCTTTTTCTGAACTCTCAATTCTATTCCATTGGTCAATATGTCTATTTTTTTTTTTTTTTAAAGATTTTATTTATTTATTCATTTATCCCCCCCTTGCTGCTTGTGCTCACTGGGTCAGCTAACCGCGCCGCGTGGGCAGGCTTGCCTTCACCAGGAAGCCTCGGGAACCGAACCCGGGGCCTCCCATATGGTAAACGGGAGCCCTACTGATTGAGCCACAGCTGCTTCCCAATATGTCTATTTTTATGGCAGTACCATGCTGTTTTTTTTTTTTTTTTGTTGTTGTTGTTTTACCACTGTAGCTAAGTAATATACCTAAAGTTAGGAACTGAGAGTCCTCCAACTTCAATCTTCTTTTTAAATATATTGTTGGCTATTCAGGGACTCTCAACCTTCCAGACACATTTGATAATTGGCTTTTCCATTTCTGCAAAAAAGACTGTTGGAATTTTTATTGGATTGCATTGACTCTGTACTACAATCAGTTTAGTTAGAATTGACATCCTAATGCTATTTAGTTTTCCAATACATGAGTACAGAATGTCCTTCCATTTATTTAGGTCTTCTTTGATGTCTTTTAGCAATGTTTTGTAATTTTCTGAATACAGGTTCTTTATGTCCTTGGTTAAATTTATTCTTAAATATTTGATTCTTTTAGTTGATATTGTAAATGGAATTTTTTTCTGACTTCCCCCTCAGTTTGTTCATTGATAGCATATAGAAATGCTATTGATTTTTGCATTTTTTATTCTGCCACTTTGCTGAACTCTTCTATTAATTTCAGGAGATTTGTTGTGGATTTTTCAGGATTTTCTAGGTATAGGATCATATAATCAACAGATAGTGAAAGTTTACTTCTTCCTTTCCTATTTAGGTATCTTTTATTTCTTTTTCTTGTCTAATTGCTCTAACTAGAACTTCTAGCACAATATTGACAGTGGGCAATCCTTGTCTTGTTCCCTGTCTCAGTGGGAAAGCTTTCAGACTTTTATCATTGAATAAAATATTAGCTCTGGGTTTTTCATATCTGCACTTTGTCATATTGACAAAGATTCCTTCTATTTCTATCTTTCAGAGTGTTTTTTTTAATCAAGTAAGGATGCTGTATTTTGTCAGATGCCTTTTCTGCATCAATTGAGATGATCATGTATTTTTCTTCTTTGATTTATTAATGTAGTATTATACTGATTGATTTTCTAGTGTTGAACCACCCTTGCATACCTGGTATAAAACTTCTTTTAATGTGCTTTTGGATGTGGTTTGCAAGTATTTTGTTAAATATTTTTGTATCTATATTCTTAGAGAAATTTGTCTGTAATTTTCTTTTTTCATAATATCTTTATTTGGTTTTGGTATTAGGGTGATATTGGCTTCACAGAATGAGTTTGGTTGTATGAACATTTTTTATAATAAATTCAATTTCTTTAATAGAGAGAGGATGATTTAGACTTTCTATTCTATCTTTTGTCAGTTTTGTTAGCTGGATATGTCTACCTTATTTAAGTTGTTTAATATTTTGGCATAAAGTTATTTATTATATTCTGTTATTTTTCTTTTAATGTCAGAATTTGTAGGGTTTTCCCTCTTTATGCTTTATATTGGTCATTTGTGTCTTCTCTCTTATATTCTTGGTTAGTCTACTTATAGGATTGTCAATTTTGCTGATATTTTCAAAGATTTGGCTTTTAACTTTGTTCATTTTCCTTATAGTTTACTGTTTTCTGTTTCATTAATTTCTACTCTTATCTTTATTATTTCTTTTTTTTTAAATTTTCTTAATCCTTCTTTTTCTAGTTCCTTAAATTGGAACATTAAGTCAAGAAATTTCTTCTCTTCTATGTAAAATTTCCTTTAACATTTTTCTTCTAAGCACTACTTTATCTGCATCCCATAAATTTGCATCACTTTGTTTTTCTTCATTATTTAATTGGAAATATTTTCTAATATGTTGTGATTTCTATTTGACTAATGAATTAATTAGAAGTGTGGTGTTATAATTTACAAATACTTGTCTTTTTTCCTTGATATATTACTGATTTCTCATTTAATTCCATTGTAGTCAGAGAAATTATTTCTGTATTATTTCAGTTGTTTTCAATGTATCGGAGCTGGTTTTATGGCCCAGAGTGTAGCCTGTCTTGATGAAAGTACATGTGTCCTTGAAGAGAATATGTATTCTGCAGTTATTGGATGTAGTGTTTTATAAATGTCATAAAGTGAAAGTTGTTGATTTCTAACATTACTTTTTATTTGTAATAATGGACATTTATTTTTAATGGACACTCAGGAACATGAGGTTGAATAGGAAATTTCATCAGCATTCTCTTTGCTCTCTGGATTCCTTTTTTTAAACTCTTAGGAAAAACTTTAGGCTTCAAAACTCAGCAGGAATTTTATTTAGAGATCAGCAAACTCAACCAAGACACAATCTTTTTTCTTGTTTGCTTTGTGTTGATTTTTACCTATAGTGTAATGAACTCTGGCTTTT
Source organism: Tolypeutes matacus (assembly GCA_026826555.1). NCBI lineage: Eukaryota > Metazoa > Chordata > Mammalia > Cingulata > Chlamyphoridae > Tolypeutes > Tolypeutes matacus. The sequence goes on along the minus strand of JAKSZT010054342.1, from coordinate 4,080,279 downwards.
AAAAATTACAAATTGAATGTACTCCAATTTCAACAATCCAAACTGACTTGCAACAAAGAAGTAATTACCCTATTCCCTCACCCCACTCCCAGAAGCAATTGTTTTACTCAAGAATTTTCTTTTCATTTTGCTTGCTTTTTGTTACTGAAGGTGTAAGCAGTGTTATGATCAATACACACAGAAAAGTCAGGATTCTTGTTTTATATTAATAATTTAGATTACTTCATGGAAACTTTGATTTGGCTAAAGACAGGCTTGACCTTGTTTAAGGAATAGACATATGATCCCGGACTTTACATTTTCTCTATCAGTAGTGGTCCACGTCAGCTTTCCAATTCAGATAAAATATGCCCATTCACTCGCTACTTGGTCACCTTTTAGAAGTGGAGAGTAAAAGGATTGGAAGGTAAGAAGTGAAAGTTATAGGTATGTTAAGTAGAGCATGCTTGCTTAAAAGGAGACAAATTTACATAAACCCAAATTTTCACCTATGGCATACAACTGTGAAATAAGTCAAGGATTAAGAGCCTAGGCATGGGAGCTGGTGTAGCTCAGTGGTTGAGTGCCAGCTTCCCACATACGGGGTCCTGGGTTCAATCCCCGACCCTGTTACCTCTTAAAAAAACAAAACAAACAAACAAAAATCCAACTCTCATTGGAGAGCGAATGTAGCTCAATGGGAAGTGAAGGTAGCTCAATGGTTGAGCGCTTGCTTCCCATGTATGCGGTCCTGGGTTCGATCTCTGGTATCTCCTTAAAAAAAAAAAGCCTAGTCCCTGCCTATAGTTCAGAGCAAAACAACTGGACCACAGTGATTTAATCCTATATCCCTTTGTGCTCTAACCAACGAAACCACTAAATGGCGATTTCAAAACCATGTACTTTTATCTCCATATAGGATACTGAATATGTATATTTTAGTTTTCCTGAACTTCCATTGAGAACTGTTTCAATTTTCCATCTTCAACATAATACTAAGCTTGATGTTTGAACCGAGCTTTCTGGATGCTTATTACTAGAGTGAAGAGCATTACGTCTATGCTTTTTTGATATTTTCAAATGAAGACCCGAATGATCTACTAATGTACCTTTTTAACTTTTTAATCATACTCTCCTGGGGAATGAGAGTCAAAATTGTACTTTCATGAGTGTAAGAATCTGATGTTCTTAGATTTTATGCACATATTATGCAAAACACAAATAGAAACCAAAGTTTTTCTAAGGATTTACATTTTTGTCCTGGTTTCTTCTAATTCCCAAAATAACTTAACTCAATATTGTTTCTTTCTTTTTTATGGAACTTATTAAAGTCTTACAAGAAGTATTACAGTTAATAATACTAACAACGATAATGAGGGGCATTTTTCAAGCACTTATGATGTGCCAAGTACATTCCCTGAATAACCTCTTAATTCTCAGAGTAATCATATGAGGTGGCTGGTATTATCATTACTATTTTAAAAATTCTAATCTGTAAAATAATACTTGGAAAAGTGAAGTGATTTGCTCAGGTCAACACATAATGAGTGCTTAAGAATGGGTTCTAACCGAGGAAGTGTGACTCCAGTTTCTATGTTTTTAACCGCTGGGATGTCCAAGCCTTGGAGCCAATGCATGGCCAGCAATGCATTTAAATGGGGCTGCTAAGGGGTCCGCGTGTTTAAGAGGGGCCAGTGAAACGACGGATAACACGCAGGGCCTTTAATAAGAAAAAGATAAAAAAGGTGCAAAGAAGTGATGAGATGATTCCGTTTCTTAACGTTGTCACCAAGTCTGTAGAATTTTCAAAGCATTTTTGAATTTTATTCCATGATATGCTCAATAATTTGGTTTGTTTGCTATACCAAATATTAGGGTATGGCAATTACTGTGCAAAACTTGGGAGTCAAAAATTCATTAATGATCTTGTGAGTGACTCCAGTTTTGTTTTTTTTTTAACTTGGCTAATAAATTTATTCTCATGCAACACATGTGCACACACATACATGCACATATACACATGTTTTCAGAATTAGTATGTGTTGTTTTGTTAAAAAGAAGCATTCTTAAAAGTCACATATATATATATACCAAATTTCATGTTCTCTGTATATCAAGTCATATTTTCCCCATTGACTAACAATGTCATTTCAGGGATGTGCTCCAAAGGGAAAAAAAGACTCCCGGGCCTCATAAAATTGCATGTCAAGAAGGCATAAAACTTCTTATAATCTTAATTTTAAAGGAAATGAACATTCTGTAACAATAAAATATTTATAGTAAGACTTGAGGCAAATACCATGCCTAAACCCAGTCTAGTACCAGAAACTTATAAAGACTGGTTCTAAAATGTATGAAAAGCAATATTACCTTATATAAACTACCTTTCTTCCTAAAAATTATCTAAGAAAGAGCTTTTTCTTTCTTTCTTTCTTTTTTTTTTTTTTTTTTTTAAAGAAGCTTAGGTTACATAAATATTACATCGAAAATATAGGGGGATTCCCATGTACTCCACACCCTTCCTCTCCCACACTTTTCTCCATTAACAACCTCTTTCATTAGTGTGGTACATTTGTTACAGTCGATGTACACACATTGAAGCATTGCACCAACTGTGGTCTATAGTTTACATTATAGTCTACACTTTGCACTGCACAATTTTATATGTTTTGACAAAATTTACACTGGCTTGTATCCATCATTGCAATGTCATGCAGAACAATTCTAATGACCCAAAAATGTCCCTTACTATGTCAATTCCTCCCTTTCCCTCCCTTCAGAACCTCTGTGACCACTGCCTTTATTTCAATGTTATGAGTTCTTCCATAGCTAGAATAATAATAAGTCTACTTTAGTCCATAGTTGCATTTCCCTCTTATGTTGTTCATTCCTCAATCTTGAGAACTTTGGGATGGGGGTACCCACTCTGTTCATGACTGAGAGGGAGCTTAGATTCCATGGGACAGATGGATAGAATTGTCTTGCTTGCGGTTGTAGATATTCTTTGTTTTTTGGGATGGGCATTGTCCATCATCATCCTTTTGTTAGTTGTCTTGGGTAAGTCCAATGAACTGGAGAGTAGGTGCTGCAACTCTGCTGAGGTTCAGGGCTCAACTGGCATATGAATAGACTGAAGATTTACGTCTCTGGGACATACATTTAATGGATATAGTGCTAACTATAGGTTCAAATAAAAGGGACAGAAGAACCATATGTAGGGAAATTATAAATGAGTCTAATTGCTACATTGGAGAACATATATTCCAAGGTAAGGCCCACTGACAGGGTGCCTAATTCCTGAGCTTGTCTGCCCTGCTTATAGTGTCTGGATTTCTCTAGAACCTTCAGGAGCCCAGCTACTTGAGGCATTGTTTATTGTGGCAGTCAATGAAATCCTGCTGAGACATGCATAAGCGTAACCTCTGGAATGACTTCACTTTGAAATCTCTTAGCCATAAAAACTCATTTGCATTTACCATTTCCCCCTTTTGGTCAAGGTCTTTATCCAGATGCATTGCTAGTTGGCGCTTGGTAATAATCTCTCAGTGCCAGGGAGGCTCATCCCCATGTATTAGTCAGCCAAAGGGGTGCTAATGTGAAATACCAAAAATGTGTTGGTCTTTATAAAGGGTATTTATTTGGGGTAGAAGTCCACAGATACCAGGCCATAAAGCATTAAGTTTCTTCTCACCAAAGTTCATTGCCACGTGTTGGAGCAAGACAGCTGCCGAATTTGCCAGGGTTCAGGCTTCTTGGGTTCCTCTCTTCCCGGGGCTGTGTTTCTCTCCGGGCTTAGCTCCTCTGTTTCCTCCACAAGGTCAGCTGTAGACTATGAGGTGAATGGCTCACTTCTCTTCTCCGGGGCCTTCTCTACAGCATCAAAACTCCAACCTCAAAACTGCTTCTCAAAAACTGCTTCCTCTGTCTTTGCCTTGCCTTTTATATTCGATTCCCCACCCACTGACGTGGCCCAGTCAACGCCCTCATCATAACTCAATCATGACCAGATTAGCAGATCAGTTTACAAGCATGATCCAGTTATATTTTTGGAATTCCTAATTACATCAAACTGCCCAACGGCCACACCCCGGGGGTCATGTCCCATGCCAGGGTGGGCTGGCGTGTGTGGGGGAAGGTAGTGAGTCTATATGCTGAATTTGACTTAGAAAGAGGTCGTATTTAAGCAGCAAGGAAATGTTCAGGAGGTAACTCTTAGGCAATATATACACTAGGCTACATTTTCAATTTCACAAGAAAAGGCCCATAAGTCCAGTCATCGACATCAGGGGCCTGGGTACTGGTCTCTCCTCCTTTGCTAGGCACTGCCCCTGTGCTCTAGGGGTTCTTGCCACTCTGTTAGAGAATGTGGCAGGACTCCCCAGGGTGGGACTTTAATATCCTTTTGGTTATTGTGGGGTCTCCACCCACCGAGTCCACACCCCCTGACCACTTGAACACATTCCTATGCCTCAGAGGCATGCCCCAGGTGCACCCCTCCCCACATCCCCCCCATCCCCGACGGCCACACTAGTGATCTCCTCTGTCATAGCTGTGACACTTCTGCAACCCAAAACCTCTCCAAAAACAAAGCCAAACAATAAAAAGTAAAAATAATGAAAATTTAAAAAAATAAAAAAAATAAATTTTTTTTTTCATTGTGTCTTTTATCACTGTAAGACATTTTATCTTTTATGTACAGTGACACTTTCTTCTGTATGTTCCCCTAGTGTCTTATTTTTTTTCACTTTATTTCCAAAGAAGCTTTAGTTTATAGAAAAGTCACGTAGAATACTTGGGAGTCAAAAATTCATGAATGATCTCATGAGTGACTTTAGTATTGTTTTATTTTTCACATTTTAAAATGAAATTTTTTATGGAGGTCATTCAATACTTCATCAAAAATTATTTTCAATCCATTCCTGTTTTTGCTTCATGATAGAAACCCCCTGACCTGTTGGAGTTGTGACCCCACATTGTTTTTTTCGTTTGAGATTAAAAATTTTCCTCTAAATATGCAATAATGGCAATAAAATATATTTAAATTCATTGTGTTTTGACAAGCATCCTTCATGATAATTAGACACATACAGCTGGTTGTCAGGCTTTTAGATTGTTTATTCCATTTCTGCCATTAAAATATTTTCAAGCTTATTTTTGCCAACTATTAGCAGTAGCAACTGTAGAGTTAATTTTCATATTAGGAAGAGGTATTTACATCAGTAAATTTCTCTTTTGTCTGAGAAATACCAGACTCTGACTCTTAGAACCATAGTACTAGTATCCTGTTTTGTTTTAAAAAATAACTTGTTTAAAGTGAGGATTTTATTTTCTGTAAAACTGTTTCCTAATTCAGCAACTATATGCATTTCCCTAAAAGAAGTTATTTCATTCATCACCTTTTGGACAGTTTAAATCAGTCTCTGAATGAACATTAAAATTGCACTAAATGTTGATAATTTTGATAATTCTTGAGGCTTGGTGTTGGTACATGGAAGGGCGAGTCATAGTATTTTCTCTAATTCTCTACACTTTTGAAATCCTAATAACAAAAAGACATTGTACTCCTAAACAGAAACTCATTTGACAAAGATAAAATATGCATGCTTATCTGAGCTTAAATTTATCTTGAAGATACATGAGGGTGATTTTACTTACTATACATTGTAACATATATAGAATTCAAATATTTCAGTTTTTGCAGCTGGAAAAAGTAGATATTTCATTTAAAATATTTTATAGATTTTCTCCCTTTTCCAGAATAATACAATAATTCAGAGGGTGTATGATAACCTGATACAACACTTGAAAGCCTCAGGATTTTAGACTTAGCACCTCACTTTGGACATTTAAGATGAAAGATATAGTGGAAATGGTAATGAAACATTTATTTCTTTAAGTAAAATTTTGATAGAATTAGATAAATGAAAAGCTATTCATGAGAAGTCCAGTGCTTTAGACCAGACCGAAGAGAAATTATATTTCCTTAATAGATGTATATCTGACCCTTAATAGATGTATATCTAACCCTCAGAATGTCATGTTCTTAATGTACCTCGAATTGATCAGATGACATGTGTAACATAATGTTCATTTCTGGGACACTGTGGCAAACTAAAAATTTGTAACAGTTAATGCAATAGTTACACTTCTTTACTGAATATTATTTTATTGAGAATGGAGTAATGTCTTCTAAGTAATGAGACAAAATGACGGTCATCACGGGATTATGTAAACAAAAATCACAATTTAAGAATGAGGAAATAAAGCTTCTTCAAAAATAAAGGAAAAAAGAATGAGGAAATAATACAGATATTTTCAGATACACAAGAACTGAATTAACTACTGTCACACAATCACTAAAGTTACAGTTGATGCTCATTATTTGTGAATTCCATACTTGCAATTTTGCCTACTTGCTAAATTTATTTGAAATGCTCAAATCGATATTCACTGCATTTTGTTGCCATTTATGGACATGGGGAGTGATGAAAAATTTGAGTCACGGGATGTATACATTGCCAAGTGAGGTCAAACAAGGCAACACCCTGCCTTCTTGCTTCAGCTCTCTCAATGTAAACAAGTGTTTTCTTTTTTTTTTTCCCCTTCATGGTATATTTAGTGCCACATTATTCAGATTATTGTGCTTTTTGTTGTTAATTTCACTGTTTAAAATGGCCCTCAAGCATAGTGCTGAAGTGCTGTCTAGTGTTCCTAAGTGCAAGGAGGTTATGATGTGCCTTACAGAGGAAATACATGTGTTAGAGAAGCTTTGCTCAGGCATGAGTGCTGTTGGGTCATGAATTCAATGTTAATGTATCAACAGTACATATTAGCTAAGGTGTCTTGGAATAGAAGCACACATAAAACAAGGTTAAATATTCATCAATTGAAGAAAATGTGACCAGAGGCTCACAGGAACCTAACCTGTATTTCCCCTAGAAGCAATTGTTCGACATTTACCAATTTAATGTTTGCAGTGACTTTATAGAACAAAACTACTGTGAATAATGAAAATCAACTGTATTTACATAGGATATAATTCAGGGAAAAGGAAATGGACCCAAAGAAATGTCAGGTATGCAAGAAGAATGCAAATGGGAATTCCAAATGCATTGATAGAAAGATATTGTCCAGAAAACGGGGATGAGGAAGGAGAAAGGTTATAATTTTTCTTCATCTATCTTATGACTAAGGCTCAATTTTAAAAAGCCCATTATCTTATTTAGCATTTAAGCCATATACAGCAATTGTGGAAATGAAAGCTTAAGGAAACCCTGAACATTTTTCTGAAGTGGATAAAATAATTTCATTATTTCTCTTTTCCTATTTCTTTTGCCATTTCATTTCCATGGAGATATATAAATATATAAGTGAACTCTGAGAGGCTCTTTTTTATTTCAAGTGCTATTTATTTACTGTGACATAGGAAATAACAAAAAGAAAGCCTGTATATTTGTCTGCCTACCATCTGTCTCCTGCCTGTCTATATAGCTATACACTATTTCTTTACACTCTGACTTGTTCCAAAAGGTTTGGTTAGTAATATCTCATTGGGAAGAGCAAGACTTGGTAACATTATTAAAGTTAATGCAAAATATTTTATCTTGTAAAGTTTGAAAATAATGTTCAAAACTCTAACAGGACAGTTCTGCATGTCCTCCCATCTTAATTTTATATATATATTTAAATCTCCTTGGAAAAGATGCCTAATTTGCATGTTATTCCAATGACATCTGCTGTCATTGATAAATCGTCAGAGGCATGCTGAAAGATTTGCCTATCCTAAAGGGACATATAGTTAACACAGTACCTAATTTTTTGCTATAAGCTCCAAATACTTGTAGAATGAAAGACCTTAAAATATTGAAATCGTGGGCCTGTTGTCATAACTTCCCCCTTTCTCTGCCTTTATCACAAATTGCTTCAATGTCCCCCTCTTTGTGCTCTTATCACAAACTGCCTGGTATGGGCAAAAACCAACCTAGAGCAGCCTGGACAGTTTTCCAGCCAAACACATGCTCACTTGCTACCAACTATAATCTTAAGTAACCTTTCTTCAGAAACCTCCTCCTGCTGAGTATGCCTAAGAGGCCATTTCATTAGCATATAATGCGCGATCTGCAATGTAAAACCTCTGCTCATGCGCCCTCATCGTGCCTTTGCCAAGCCCTGCTTCATCCATTCAAACTTGCTTGACCCTGTGGCCAGGAAGACAATTTGAGTTTAACGCTTGTCTCCTTGCTGGTCAACCTTGCAATAAATCACCTTCTTTTCTCAAAATCCTGATGACTGGAATTGGCTGCTGTGCACATTGGGCAGTAAGCCCATTGCTCGGTATCAATGTCTATGTAATATATCATATATGAATATAAGTCAGAAATAGTAATGTGACTGTGATAGATATTTAACTGAAGGTAATATCGAATATATCAATAGGTTTTTAACATTATTAGATAAAGCCTATAGAGTTTTGGACTTATAAATATATAATAATAAAATAACTATATCTATATACGATTTAATAAATATTTGTTGATGTTGATGGGACTTTAGAGGAATGGTGGAGATTCATGGTTCTTATGTCTTTTAAAAACCAGGGTATTTCACTGCCTACATCATATCATACGACCGAAAAAGGGGTTGTAAGATTTTTATATTATTAAATAGGCTGAAATTTGTCGTATTAAGCTGCACTTAGAGTGCCTAAAATTTTAATCCTTCCTCCCTCCCTCCCTCCCTCCTTCCTTCCTTCCTTCCTTCCTTCCTTCCTTCCTTCCTTCCTTCCTTCCTTCCTTCCTTCCTTCCTTCCTTCCTTCCTTCCTTCCTTCCTTCCTTCTCCCCTCCCTCTTTCTCTCTCTCTCTTTCTTTCTTTCTCTCTCTTCTTTCTTTCTCTTTCTTTCTTTCTTTCTTTCTTTCTTTCTTTCTTTCTTTCTTTCT
>JAKSZT010054342.1:4054454-4071353 GCA_026826555.1 Tolypeutes matacus | reverse complement strand
TCTCTCTCTCTCTCTCTCTCTCTCTCTCTCTCTCTCTCTCTCTCTCTTTCTTCCTGTCTTTCTTTTTCTTTCCTCACAGTGATGATCCAGTTCTTATTTCACTGGTTAAACAAAAGAAATCTTCACTGGCAGGCTCACAGACCCCTTACTGGGGACTATGACAAGACTAAGTATTACTTTGACAGTGAGCTCTATGACCATCAAAAAATAGAGCTTATATAAATTGCCTTTTCTGCTCTTTATTGAACACTGAAAAAATATATCACAGCAACATTTACATTTTAATGAGATTAGTACATATGTAATATTTGAAGAAGCACTTCAGGAAGTATACTACCTGAAAAATTCCCACTATATAGATTGGTGTGCATGTATAGGTATGCATGCAAATGTATCTATTAATTGAGATAGAGATTTACTCATCTTATTAGGAAGAACACTTACATAGTATATAAGTCAGAGTTTCATGGCAGATAGAATTTATAGAAGATATCTGTATCTATATCTACCTGCACGCATATATGTGTGTGTGTATTTAGAGAATTACTATAAGGAATTGGGTCATGAGATTATGGAGACTGGCACATTTGAATCTATTAAGAAAGCTGGCAGGTTGGAAACTCAGACAGGCATTCAGGTTGTAGTATTAAGGTGCAACTTCTTCTCTGGGAAACCTCAGTTTTTGCTTTTAAGGCCTTCTACTGAATGGATGAGACCCACCCACATTATTCAGAGTAATCTCCTGTACTTGAAGCCACCCTACCAATCACCTTCACAGCAACATCTAGATTAGCTTGACCAAACACCTGGGCACCATACACTAGCCAAGTTGACATATAAAATTAACCATCACACATGTCATTGTCATAAAAAATATAAGATGCTGTTATCATTAGGAAAGATAGTTTGATTTTAGGAATATGTCTACTCCTTGAAGTCCATAGTCTTCCTACAGAGTCCAGCTGTCTTCTTGTTTCACAGATTGATTTCCTGCTGATAATTACCAGCATAATGTGTGCCCACAGAAACTCTATAACTGGTGGGAGGGACCCTAAGGCTGGAAATGGGTACTAAGAAAATGAATTAGGAAATAATTTATTCCTGGTTCACTTATCTTTCTCCAAAACCATGTTTATTCCTACCTTTTTCAGGCCTAATAAAACTTCTTTTTCAGAAGGATCTGGAAATATGTAAAGTAAGCATGTCAATTGTATATACATATTAGTTTACTTATTTAAGTAGCTCCCAAGATTCTGCATGGTTTGATTTGTGACCAACTATAAATACAGACACAGAGAAAACAACCATAAGGTCATTTTTAAAAAACAACAAATCAATTTGATTGATACGTATTAAGAAAGCATACAGTCTATCCAAAGTGTACAATCAATGGTATTTGGTGTAATCACATTGCTGTGCATTCATCACTTCAATCATTATTAAACATCAGCTCCTTTTTAACTTCTATGTTTGTATGATTAAGCCCGACCTTGCTTGCTGGAATTCTTTGTGTCATTTGAATTACTCTGTGGTGAAATAATTGGTATTAGCTTCTCTAAGCTGCCAAGCTCCTGGACATTTGGCTGTGGCCAGAAGTAGGGGTTTTCCTTTTCAGGAATACAAATGTTCAGAATATTCAAGATAAGGGGCTGGCAAACTTTTTCTTAAAGAACCGGGTAGTAAATATTTTAGGTTTTGCAAGCCAAGAGGCAAAACTTAGACTATGGTGTTCGTCTTCATATAGCTATTTAATGTTTAAATGTCACCATTTGAAAATGTAAATCCCATTCCTACGTTGCAGCCATAAAAACAAAAACAAACTAAACGAACAGGTAGTTGGTCGGATTCGACTGTGGACTTCAGCTTGCCTACTCCTGTCCAAGATGAATACGTTCTTTGACACTGATCTACTGGCCTTTTCTGCTGCTGCTGCCAAATGACAAAAGCTATGCCTAGTTATTATTGAAGGTGAACATTAGCAGTCCTCTCCCTTCATCAAATAAGATGAGGAATTATTTTATAGGCATATTATAGACTGATCTCATTAGCCAAGGTAATCAGATTAAAATATTGCTTTGGAGTTAAAACAAACAAAAAGAAGATGTGTGAGTGGGATGGTGTTGTAAAGTAATGAGGCCTTTATATATATATGTATATGGTAGTATTTTTAAATACATTTTTTACATTTTAAATATTCATTTTTAGAAAAATCTGGAGATCCTTATGGCTTTAATCTTCTGCAAAAGAATCAGGCTCATCAGCAATTTTATGGGAAATCATTAGAATTGATCTTTTCAAAGGTCATTTGAACTCAAACCACCCATCTAAAGGGGAATTCCAGTAGAGTCGAGTGATTTAACATATGTAGGTTCTATAAATTTTACTTATTTTTTCTTTACATTGTTTTGCTTTCCTTCAGTTACATTTTTCATCCCTTTGGTAGTTTGTTCCATGCTTTTCTTTCTGATGATTGCTTACAAACGAGTTATTTTACTACTATTAGAAATCCTAAGAAAATCACATAAAATTTAGTATTTTATCCTCTTTATAATAAAGATGGACTTAACTGGTAAACAAGGCATGAAAGATGTGGGAGAGCTTGGGTTTAGAAATATTGTGTTAAAGTTAAAAGAAACAGCCATTTATTAGTTTATTACAATGAAAATCTTTTCATATATAGTTTGTAAAATCAGGTCTACAATACTCATCAGCTTTGTTATTTTGCCTGAATTTTGAAAGCTGTCTATATTTTTACAAACCATTTCTGCCATTAATCTGTCCTAGACTTTTTGTCTGAATTGAAGGTAAGGCCACTTTCTCTTCCTGTAAGGGCAGGGCTCCTCCATACTTTGTCTTCTTCGTCTTTGAGGGAAGGTTCTTTCTGTCTTTTCCCCTGGGCCATACTTGTGGACATACTTAGAGCAGAACAAAGGAATGTCTAAAAATATCCTTGCAATTAAAGTAAAAAAGATAATGTGGAAAAGGACAAGGTAATGTAACTGATAATGTAATACCTGAACAAACTATTGCTTTTACAACTTTGCTTATGAAGATAGTACTTCAAATCCTTTGACAGAGGGGATTTCTTTAGGCCTCACCACACCTCTCCTGGCCTCATGGGTAGGAATTAAAGAAAGACATTTGTTTCCTTCAAATCCCTTCCGGAGGTCTGCAGTGCTAAGTATTTGAGAGAGCACAAACCAGGCAAACTCTTCACGATCAAAGGCATTGATCACAACTGCCTTAAATTGGAGGATGGATGGAAGCATTTGAGTAAATGAAACATAAGAGTCCGCTGGGCTGGGTGGGATTGGAGAGAGAAACAGCATATGAGCACCTCTTCCCCTCCCATGAATTTTAGGAACTTTTGACCGGTGATCTGGTGTCTTTCTTGTCTCTGCCAGACTGGCAATTGCAACTGGTTAACCAGGCACAGAGCCAAAGAGCCTAAGGGAAAAGTAAGAGGAAAACGGGAGCGTAGAGATGTGCCGCTTTGTGCCAGGTGACATGGCCATGTGCCGTTACGTCTCCAGTCTGACCATTCTTCCTGAGAAGTTCTAGCTGATGCCTTTCCCTCGAGTATCTCCTCACTCAGATTCCTGTTATCCATGGCCACTGATCTTTAAATTCACTCTCATATCTCATTATTCCCCTATTCAGCCTCTGCTGTAGCAAAGCAAAGCTCTCATGCTCATTCCCAGCTCTTAGTTTTAACATGTATTTTTCTTTATCCAGGATGTTATCAGTCAGGAATTGCCATTTGCTACCATTAGCAGAGATAAGAATCCACAAGGACTTCAAAAGGAGAGTAGATTTATTTCTCTCATGTAAAAAACGGTTCAGAGATAGGCAGTCCTTGGTTGCTGTGACAACAATACAGTATCATTGGGAGCTCAGGCCCCTCCTGTCATCTCGCTCCACCATTGTTAGTGTGTGTTTTCTATTCTAGGTACCTCCTGGATGAGGGTGACTGCTGGAGCTCTAGCCATCACGGCCACTTTCCTCTGCCTGGAAAACCTCAGTCTGTGGGAGTGTCAGCAGGGAAGGTTTTAATGTGCCTTTTTGTTTTTGTAAAAAAGAAAAACCTGGAAAGACTGAAGGAATATATTTTATATCTGGATTTTTACAAGTAGAGATGGCTATTATAATGGGGGGGGGGAAGGGTAAATTAAGAAGAATAAAAAAAGGTAAATGTGTGCCATCCTAGGTATATTTGCTCATTTAAAGAGGCTTCCCAGAAATTCTACCAAACAACTTCTGCTTATATCTCAAAGGCCATACCTAACCCACAAGGGACATGACAAAATGTAGACTTTTAATTGGGCACATTGCAGTCTCTGTTAATATAGGGAGTGACAAGCAAGAAGAGGACAGTGTAATTGAAGGGGCAATTAAAAGGCTCTCTACAGGTACCCTCTTCCTTGTTCCCAGGTGTCTAAATTCTACCTTTTTTCTAAGGCCAATTTATGACCTGTCTTCTCATGAAGCCTTCCCAAGTAGTTTAGCTCACATAACACTTAGTGCCTTTATCACTTATTTGGGGCCCTGAATGATAAAGTATTTAGATTGTGTACTTATCTGTTTCAAGAGTAACCTCTTCTCCAAGTAAACTGAAAGCTCCTGGATATAGGAACTCTGTCTTTTTTTGTATCTTTAAAGCATAATCAGCAGTCTGCGTAAATCAGGTGTTCAGTAACACTTGTTAAATAAAGAGAGCATCCAAACAGCCCTGACCTTATATGACAGGATAAAATAGCAGGATAAAAATAAAGAGGCTAACATGCAAGCATAAGCCACCTCTGAGGTAAGAGAGGAGCTCAGCAGAGTCTGAATAGAATGAATGCGATGCAGTGAGCCTACAGTTAGCTTTTCAGGACTGAAAGTTTCCACTCACTGTTTCGTAAATACAAATACCATATGTGGTCAACATAGGCCTTAGTAAATGTTACTGAGTTTTCATCAGATATCTAAAGTCATAGGTTTTTTTTTTCGTTTACTTTTTTTTTTTTACTTTTTCTCTGAGTATAAAATAGAAGACATATGCAAATAATTGATAGATTATTGTATTATTTTCCTCTGGAAACTTGTCCAGAATTGAGTTTAAATTGTTCTTATTCTGCTGTGAATTACAAAGTTTGTTTCATCCCCCCCACATTTATACAACTCTTTCTGTTATTTAAGAAGATAAAATGGTATGGATAGATAAGTACTAATTTTATTTAATCATAAGTTTTAGTGTGTTATGTTCCCAAACCTCCATTAAAATAAAACAAAGTCATGACTTTATTTCTTAAATAACTGTTTCTGTCATTTAAGAAGATAAAATGGTATAGATAAGTACTAATTTTATTTAATCATAAATTTTAGTGTGTTATGTTCCCAAACCTCCATTAAAGTAAAATAAAATCATACTTTAATCAGATTAATTGATTGGATGCTTATTCATGTTCAAGCGTTTGTTATTTCTGGTGCTCTTTACATCAATTCTATCATTTCTTTAACCAGGCAAAAATTCAAAGATCTAAGTATAGCTGTTCAAATGATGAGAAGATCCATTCACTCCTGGAAAGATACACAGATTTTTTTGTAAGAGGAAGATCATCAATTTATAGCCAGATGCCTTTAAATATTTAGGTTGTAATGATTTGGTAAATTCTTTAAAGTCATTCCTGATAAGGTAATTAGAATTTCTTATTACTTTAAACTTTTAATCAATTTTAGTATTGTAGATAATTAGTAGGTATCATAAAGTATTTTATGTATACACTTATAAACTGGACATATTTATTCCGATTCTAGTTTATAAAATATGAGCTATGAGATTATTTATTAGTAAACTAGATACCAAAATTTGAAGTAAATTAGAATTAGAAAATTCACCCAGATGCTTCTGAGAAGTGGCGATTAAATACCAAATAATATCTGGATGCCACTTGGGACTGTCTTGATAACAAGAAATGAACCCTGTTCTTAATTTTCACACAGTATCTGAAATTGAGATTGAAGAATACACTTACATAAGCTTCTAGCTTTCAGTTCCAGGATGAACTTTTTAAACATTAATATCTACTGGTTTATTTATCTCTAGAATGATATACTTATTTTCTTAACAAATCAATTTTATTGATACATATTGATAAAGCATCAATCCATTCCAAGTGTAAAATCAATGGTATTCGGTATAAGCACACATTTGTGCATTCATCACTTCACTCATTCTCAGAGCACTTTCATTTTTCAATAATAATAATAATAATAAACAAAAAACAAACAAAACTTATCACCTCTCAAACTCTCTGTGCTTCCCCTGCCATACAAAGCTGCTATTCTTTTTCCTTCTCTCTAATGTATTTGTATTTATAGTTTGTAAAAACGGTTTTATATAAGCAATATCACCCATACTTGTGTTTTATGTGAGGTTTTATTATACCTATATTACAGTTTTTAGCTTTCCTTCTAGAAATATACATGACTTTAGACTTTCCCTTTCAACCACTGTCATACCCATACAATAGCACTGCTAGTTACACCATGATATGCTTTAACCATTTCTATTCATTTCCAGAGATCTAGAATGATATTTTAAATGTGGTAAAATATTTCTTACTTAAATATTACACTATTTAAAAGCATGGTAAAAATGCCTTGGGCATGGAATGTGTTCAGCAATATTAATTAGCCATTTATTCAATTTTGTAATTTAAGTTGATTTCAAATCAACTAATATATTAAAATAGTAACAAGTGATAGAAGATGTCAAGACAAAGAAGACAAAGAATAAATATTCAATCCACATTTGACAAGCTAAGTTTCAACTATATAATATATATGGGCCTTTACTTGATACAAGATGAGCGATAAGGTCCAGATCCCAGTGTCCAGGATTTTATTCCTGACATGTAGAAGGAAACGGCAACAAACATTCTGCTATTTTTTTTATTTAGTGTGCTGTCAGGAGCTTCTCATTGCTGTGCCTCTACATGTGTGTTTTGTATGAGCTTCTTAATCTATTGTAATGTTATTTAAAACTGTTTTATTGAAAAAGTCAAATATAGACCTTTTTCATTTAAGGACTGTTATATTTTATTTAACACGTAAACTATTTTCATGTGGGTAATTTGATGAGTCATATAGTTATGGTCATGTTTGAAACTGGGTCTGCACGAGTCAGTCACATTAGTACACACATGCCTCTAAGTATTGTCTGAGCGTATAGAAGAAATTTGTACAGAAAAATTTTGGTGGTCTAAACCGGGAGATCACATCCAGCTATCTAACACCACCATTTATGACTGGGTGAGAAAGACAACCTGACTGTGTGTTATACTTACCAGAATGCTTCTTGGTTGTTAGCAGCATAAACAATCACAGTGCTGGCTGGGCATTTCTGAAGTTAATTTTTTCTAAAGTGCTCGGTCAACTTTGCCTTGGATTTACTCTAGTTGTGTGTAAATAGGCTAAAAAAAAACATTTTATGTGAACAGAAAATGAACAAAAGGAGGGGATAATCCTTAGCTATTTATAAACTAATCTGTCAATATTTTAGCTATTCTTAAACAGTTAATTGATAAAGACTTATTAAAAAATGAAAAGTAACTATATCCATGCAGAAAATTAGTCCAATTTTCTTTTTTCTTTTTTTCCTATGGCAAGAGGGTCAGTTACTCACTTCATTTTGGGTCACGAGATAGACAAATAGTTCCGGTTTTATGTTTGATGGGGCAGGGTTGAGCCCTTTCTTTGGGCTGATGTCTTAGCAAGCTTATACACGGTGATGGCTGGGCTAATGCTGAAGGCCTCAAAGGGGAAGTGATTTCAGCATTGACAGAGAGAACTCCCATCTCTGCGTCAGACAGCCAGCGTCTCCTGGGGACTCTATGGAATTTGGACTTGTGCATCCCTGCAGTTGCATGAGGCAATTTTATGAAATCTCATACTATTTACAGATATCTCCTTTTGGTTCTGTTTCTCTAGAGAACCCTGACTAAAACACACACTATAATTTCTAATTCGAAGAAAGTCAATGATGGTAATTATGCAAGCTGTTGTGTCAGGATACCAACAGAAAACATAACATATTCAAGTGAGCATAATTTTTTTTTTAGAAAAGTGTGTTATTAAGTCCTGGGCTGGGGTACAAACTCAGATGGTTTGGCTCCAAAGACTGTGCTCTTAGCCACAGCATTATACTGAACAATTTATGGATTGAACACAGTGTTAGTGATTGGTGGAAATCTCTTCATAGACTCTGAGCTGTGATGATCAAAGGTGTGTAAAACCCATCTGATGTGATTCTATGTCATGGAAGTTTGCAAATTTTATTGTGTAGCTTTTCTTTTGCTTTGCACAATCCATACCAAATGTACTTCAACATTCCTGTCCTCATGCTTCTCGATGCCAATCCTAGAGTATAGATATGAAATAAAGGCACATTTTAAAGCTTTCTTTTGCTATTATGACATTTTCAGCATATACTTCCCAGTTGCTTTTGAATTGTAGAGTATTTTATAATTTTTAAAAGACTTGCTCTACTTACAATGTTCAGGGCAGGTTATCTGTATGCAGCCGTGAGTACAGTGGCTTGGAGTACTGGCGAGATCGTCGTTTTGGATCATGTGTTTTCACTCTGTTCTCAGTAGCTATTAATGGAATAACTGGAAAGCAACTGAACCACTACGGTGTGCTCTGACCTCCTATGACCCCATATGACCCCATATGACTTCTACATGGCTATGCTGTTTTATGAGTCTTCTTAAGTCTTTACTCTCTTACATATTGCAGGGGGGGACAGATACAGAAACTCATACTTTTAAAATGCTTAGACAACTCTGGTTAACTATGTGAAGAAAGCATTTCCATAAGGCCTTTCTTTATTCTCCTAAAGTATCGATAATAAGAACAAGTAGATATATCCAAATGAGCAAATTGTTCCTGTTTTAGTATAGCATACATCAGATTATTTGAAATTGCTGAGTGGTGTGAGAAAACAGAAACAATTGAGGTAACTAGAGAAGAATGAAAAGTAACCATCCAACCTTGGTCCCTTTGTAACTCTCCCATGGAAACCATTTCAGAAAGGAAGGGATGGAGCAGAAGGAGTGAGCTCTGCTTTAACCCACCTGTGGTGAGGGATTGCCTATGGTCCACAGGTGGCTTGTTCTGGACACAGAGGAGAGTTATTTACCTTTGCCATGAGTCATGCTGCCCTGAGAGGTTGTCCGCACCAGGTAGTCCTAGAAAGACTACTGTCAGTGTCTTTCCACTAGTTCTGATCTGTGCTTCCCATCATCTATGGCTTTTGGCTCAATGTGTGTGTGTGTTTTCTTTTAAGAGCATCATGATATAATACATGATTAATCTATTGACAGCAGGTAGGAAAAAAGATGTGGAAAACTGTCATAAAGTGAGGGTATTCTGTGGAACTCATACTGAAATAATTATTAAAGCTGAGATATTTAGATCACATTGCTTGCATTTGTTCACAGCGGGACAAGGACTCTGGTGTACCATGATCTACCTACCCATTAAAACAACATGAAGTTGCTGGAATGGATATACAGGGTGGACAGTTGAGTTTATCTTTGAACTCTGAGCCTATGTGCAGTTTCCACAAATAGAGGGAAGCTTGGCACATTGATTTCATTAGTACATTGCTCTGATGATCTGAGCTCACCAGCCATAAACATTGAAAACCTGGTAACAGGTTCATTTTGAAAGGCCTGTGGTTTTGTAAGACAGAAGAAAAATAATCGACATTATTTGGGAAGCCCCTCTGAGAGTCCTGAGTGGGGCCTGGTTTTGGTAACTGAAATAAACAATTTCCACTACAATTGCTAGTGTTTCCTCCCCTTGACAAGTGCTCAATGAGAAAAACCAAAAGGGCCTTTATGTAATTAAGTATTTGCCTGTGAGAACCACTGTTATTCAGTCCTCATTTTACATTGTTTCTGTCTACTTCTTTTTGTCTCTCTGTTCAGTGTTTTGTTAATTTTTCCTAACACACTCTTTGAACACTCCCATTTCTTTGCCTTTCATCATTCCCCTCTCCTCATACATGCGTAGTGTTTAGTATTTACAATGGGGGTTTACTAACTAATAAGCTCACAGTCCTGAGGCTGTGAAAGTGCTCAAATCAAAGCATCATCAGGAGATGTTTTCTCCCTGCGTTGCAGATGAGGGCGGCCAGGTATGTGATGGCATCTGCTCTCACCTCTCCCCTCTCCTTCAGGCCTCGTTGCTTTCAGGTCCTGGCTTCACTGGTTCCTTTAAGCTTCTGGGTGTTTCTCCCTTTTCTGCACCCCCTTTTCTTATACTGTGACTTTTTCTATCTGCTTTATAAAGGACTACAGCAAGAGGATTAAGACCCACCCTGGGCTATGCCCCACTTAAGAAATCCAATCAAATGCCCCTCAATTGAATCCAATCCAATTAAAGGATCTCACACAGGAATGGACCAACTTAAAAACATACTTTCTGGGGTCCACAAAAGACTCAAACTACCACAGTGTCTCTTTAAAAAAAAATGTATATAAACATTTAAAAATAATGTATTAGACTGTGTTTTATATTATATAATATTTATATTATATATTTACACAACCTCAATTTATGTCAGAGTACATTATTTATATTATTTGTAATTTTAAAATTGGAATTATAATGCAAACTTCTTTTAAGAGCTTAAAGTACAAATTTATCATGTAAAATATTCTAGATCTATTTCTCTCAGACTAATCCCTAGAATTAAAAATTTCAGTATTATTTTGCTTTTTAGTGTGCACAAATAATCTTGATACTTGGGTGGCACTGTTCAACATAACTCTGAAGACAAAAAAAATGTAGAGCTCAAAAATATTTTTATTCATTACTATACTATTTATTCATTAAAGGGGATTATTTAAAACATAAATAAAAAAGAATGTTCGATATTTTCAGGAGCATCTCACAGATAATTAAATAAATAAATTATTATTTATTTGTATTTCACAAATGTGACTTGGAGGAGAAACATTCCAGAACTTACATACGTAGAAGTTAAAATAGCTGTCATCTATTAGAATGTGATGCTTATTCTACTACTTTGGCAGGGAAATCATTTTACAAAGTAGTAAACAGGAGTGACTATTTTTGGATTCACAAACGGAGTTGAGAACTTCATTCTGAACACTGGCAGGTAGAAACGGGTAGGGCCACACTGTTAAACAGAGAAATTTTAAACTCAGACTATTTTTCTCCTGAGTGCCATACTTAAAAACAAACAAAAAATGAACAAGTGAAAATTACAACAAAACACACAAGAATTTAAAGACTATTAAGGTGGAATAAATGAACACAATACTCTGAAGAAGAAAACATCTTCTTTCCAATGCACCTAATCAGCAGTTGATTTAGAAATTAGGCAATATGATACTCAAAGCTATTAAAATAGTTTCTAATAGCAAACTTCAGGTGACTTTTTATGTAAATGAGGTTTTTGGTTTACGTTCCTTGATGCCTTCAGGAAATAATTCGCTGATGACTTAGCATTAATGTACTTGTGTTTGATAAGTGACTGTGCACTCATAAAGAAATACAGGGCTCTTCATCACTGGCCTCTCGGTGTTAGGTCTGTTTGTCAGCCAATCCAGTTGCGATGGGGCTGATGGAAGGGCCTCTCTCTGTTTTTATTAGCAGGAACCATAAAGAGCAACCTGGCACAGTGATTTTACGGTGGAATTCTGGCAGCATTTCATGCTCCATTTACTATGATAATGTGAACTTTTTCTTTCAATGAATTTCTTTTATGGAATTTTTTGAACACAGAAATACTGAGCTGAGATAATATTTTTCTGCTGGATGAAGCAATAAGTTATAAAACTCTCTGCTCTGGACCAGAGAAGCAGAATTGACTGGTTGACATGCAAAAAAGGAAAAGAGTAAAATAAATACTTTTGAGCAGCAATAATAAAAGAGAGACAGTGTTGATGCCATTGGAGAACCTAGTTCACGCCTTCACTCATAAATATGTATTGAGAATCTTCTATGTGTCAGTCACTGATCTAGACTCTGGGCATAAGTGAGCAATTAAGATAGAAAAAAGTTCCTTGCTTTTTTCCTTCTTCTTTTTTTCATTTAAAAATTTATTGACATATATCATTCATGCATAAACACACATAAACAATAAATGTACAGTAAAAGTTGTGAACTTATAAAACAAACATGCATATCATCATCTGGTCTCACATATATCATCCCATCACCACCTTGTATTGTTATGAATAATTGTTACAAATTATTAAAGTGCATCATCAAAACATATTTACTAACTATAGTTAATATCTTACATTTAGTGTATTTTCCTCCAACCCACCTGAGTTCCTTGCTTTTTAAGAAGTTTGTTTTCTAATGGGGTAAGCAGATAATGAACAAGTAGGCATCTAATATATGATATAATTCGATGTAGTAATAGATTCTATGACAAAATAGAAAGTGTATGACACAATAAGTGGGGAATGAAACAAGCCATACAAACATTTGGGGGAAGGAATTTGTAGGCAGAAGCAGTAGCAGGTCAGTGGCCTCACAGGAAGAATGAACTTGTGTTCAAGATAAGGTGAGAAGGCAGTCATGGCCGGGTGGGGCAAATAAGGAAAACTCCAAGAGCTGAGCATGGAGGGAGAGGAGGGGTCACATAATATAGGACCTTGCAGGCTCTGGAACCTAAATATTTAAGAAATCAATTGGAACATTCTGACCATATTGCTATGATCTGATTTACATTTATAAATTGCATTATCAAACATGCAAGATGTTTCTGGTGACTCTGTGAGAGTAGGAAAGGAGCAGGAAAGAGAGAAAGGAGGCTACTATGACAGTCACAGGGCTTGGTTAGATTGGATAAGGTAGAAAGGCATCAGTATTTAGCCATTAGTCCTTAACTTAAACACGGATGAGGGTCCAGACAACTGGTCAAAGTCAAGTAAAACTGAAAAAGTTTGCTGATGGACCATATAAAGAATATGAGGTAAAAAGAGGAATCAAGGATAACATCTAGGATTTTGCCTTGTGATAGGGAGGGTGAATACTATTAAGTTAGATGGAGAAGAGCAGGTGTAGTGGTGTGGAGAGATCAAGAGTTCTGTTTTGGAACCGTTTAGTTTGAGAGGTCCATTAGACATTCAAGAGAACACAGTCTGAGCTCAAATAGAGATGAGGGTTTGGGATATAAATATGGGAGTCATAAGCATATAAACGATACATAAAGACATGGGAACAGATGGCATCACGTTGAGTGGTGATAGAAGAGAGATGAGACTTGTTTCAGTCCAACAATTAACGGTGAGACATCAGTGGAGGAGCAAGAAAAGGAGACTGAGAAGCGGTGGCTAGTGCATAGGAGAAAAAGGAGTGTGGCGTCCTGTAAATAAGTGTAGAAAGTATTTCAAAAAGGAGATTTCTCCAAATATGTAGAAATCTGAGTATGATGAGAATGGATGCAGCACTGGAGAGATTGTTGGCAATTTCACCATGAAGTGATCAAGGGAAAAGTGTAGATGGAGTAGATTCAGGAGAGACAGAGAAGGCAAATACAGGCAACTTTCAGTGTGTGTGTGTGTATAATAGAAAAGGGAGCAGAGGTTAGAGGGTGGTAGTTGGAGTCATTTGTGACTTTTTGAAATAAAAACTAATTATTTTAAAGAAGCTTTAGATTACTTAAATGATACATCGTAAATATGGGGGATTCCTATATATCCCACCCGACCCTCTCCTACACTTTTCTTCATTAACAACATCTTTCATTAGTGTGGTGCATGTTACAATTGATGAACACATATTGAAGCATTGCTACTAACCATGATCTGTAGTTTACATTATGGTTCACCCTTTGCACTGCAAAATTTTATAGATTTTGACAAAATGTATAATGGCTTGTATCTGTCATTGCAATGTCATGCAGGACAATTCCAATGTCCCAAAAGTGCCCCATGTTACACCGATTGTTCCCTCTCCCTCCCCTCAGAATTTCTGGGGGCCACTGCCTTTATATCAATGTTTCAGATTCTCCCATTACTAGAATAATTAAGTCTACTATGGTCCATGGTTGCATTCCCCCTTTTGCTTGTTTGTTACTCTACCTTGAGGATATTGGGATGGTGATGCCCTTTCTGCTTCCATCTGAGAGGGGGCTTAGATCCCATGGGGCAGATGGATGGAACTGTCTTGCTTGCAGTTGTAGATACTCTTTGCTTTTTGGGATGGGTGTTGTCCATCATCCTCCTTTTGTTAGTTGGGAAGGACTTTTTTTAAGATGGGAGAATTAACAGTATGCTTGTAGGCTATTACTCTATTATCAACTTATTAGTAAATAAGACTAAATAGATGAATAGACATTGGAGGAATAAATAGAAGAAACTGTCACTATACATATAGGACAACAGAGCTTACAGTGATGAAAGGCAAAATGTCAAGAAAATTAAAAATAAATATTTTTCATTATTTTTTATTATACCACATTAAAAAATAATTTTGTATTTTATTTCCTATTTTTAAAACTATCATTATTATTTCATTTTCTTATTAATTGTATCTGGCTATTTTATTGACTTCATTTTTAAAGAAGTTTTGGGTCACAGAAGGGTTACAGCTGTGGCAGGGGAGGATCATTTGTGTGAGGTGTCAGTGATGAGGGATACATGGGAGAAGGTTCACCTGGGGCATATATATGGGGCATATGAATGTGTGCAAGTGTTCATGGGGCATTGTCACCATGGGTGGAGATTCACACAATAAGCCAAGGAATATTGAGTTTCCATCTTGGGGAGCTCTGCCACATTCTCTGATGGAACAGCAACAATAATACCCCAAGGACAGAGGCAATGGCTAGTGAAGGAGGATGGTCCATTGATGGGCCCTTGATACTGAAGACTGTGCTTATGAACCTTTACTCTTGAAATGGAAACTTAGTATAGTATTATAAGGTGCCTAAGCATTACCTCCTTGTTGCTTAAATGTGGCCTCTCTCTATGCCAAACTCAGCATATAAATGCAGTAACTTCTCCCCAGTGTGGGACATGACTCCCAGGGATGAGCCTCCCTGGCATCGAGGAATTACTACCAAGCACCAACTAGCAATGCAACAGGAAAAAGACCTTGACCAAAAGGGGAAAAAGGTAAAAACAAATGAGTTTATATGGCTAAGAGACTTCAAAGTGAGTCGGGAGGTCATTTCAGAGGTTATGCTTATGCACATCTCAGCAGGAACTCATTGACTGCCAAATAGCGGGACTCCTGAGGGCTCTGGAGACACCCAGGCACTATGGTCAGGGCAGATAGCTCATGAGTTTGGTGCCTTGCCAGTGGGCCCTACTTTGGGGTTTGTGCTCCCTGGTGTGACAGCTTTGGTCTCTTCTATTTGAACCTATAGTTGGTGCTGGATTTGGTAGGTGTACATCCAAGAGACTTGAATCTTTGGGCTGTCCATGTGCCAGCTGGGCCCTGAGCCTCAACGGAATTGCAACACCTACTCTCCAGTTCATTGGACTCATCCAGGGCAACTAACAAAGAGGTGATGATGGACAACCACCATAACAAGGAACTAAGAGAGTCTACAACTGCAAGCAAGAGAGTCCCATCCATCAGCCATATGGGACTGAAAGCCCCTCTCAATTAGAGGTGGAGTGGGCATCACCATCCCTGGATCCTCAGGATTGGGGAATGAACTAGAGTGGACTTACTGGTATTTTACTGTAGAATTATTGTAATTCTAGCAATGGAAGAACTTATATCATTGATGTGGAGGCAGTGGTCACTGGAGGTTCTGAGGTCAAGGAGAGGGAAAACAGGTATAATACAGGGGCATTTTTGGGACTTGGGAATTGTCCTGAATGACACTGCAATGACAGACTCAGGCCATTATATATCTTGCCATAACCTACAGAATTGTGTGGGAGAGAGTGTAAGCTACAATGTAAACTATAATCCATGCTTAGTGTCAATGCTCCAAAGTGTGTTCATCAGTTGCAATGAATGTACCACACTAATGAAGGATGTTGTTAATGTGGGTAAATGTGGACGGTCTGGGGACCTATATGTGGGAATCCTCTATCATTTTTATGTTACATTTATATAATATAAATATCTTTAAAAAATTTAAAAAATTAAAAAAAAAGACTAAATAGATGAAGCACACCCCTCACCTTGCTAAGGCTGCCATTTTCAACCATGTGATATGTGAGCACGCATGACTGTCTACCACGTATGCTCCACCTAGCCCTGTATCCAGTCCCCTGTTGCATCACACAACCTTCCAGAACCTCCTTGGCTCTAACTCCATAAAAGCCCTGCACTCCCCCAGCTTGAGGAGACAGATTTGAGCCTTGCCTCTTGTAACCTTGCTGGGCTGCCATGCAATACTCTTTTCTCAAAAACCCAGTCTCATGCCATTGAGTTCTGTGTGCATCGGGCAATGAGTCCACTTGTGGTGGTAACAGTATTAATAGTAACTTATATAGGATTCACCAGTATTTTACCTTTAGACCAGCTCACAACCTGGCAATATATTTTTGCAAATTCCAAGTGAACTTCACAATCCATCTCAATGTGTGAGCTGAGGTAATGCAACTCATTCTAATATTTTTCTCTTATAAAAGCATTAAAAGAAAGGTAAATATTCCTGCAGTTCCTAGAAAGATAGAAGAATAATAAAATAATAAAATAATAAAATTAATCATGAATTACTGATAAGTTAGTGACTCATTTCTTTTTTGGTGCTGTGGAGTGATTCACAAATGAACACAAACACAAGTTTCCCTTCCTCCTCTTAGAAGTATAGCCAATTTTTATAATGTTTAGAGTCCCTGTGCTCTTGGGGGAATGCCGCTTTGTTTCCGGGCCTGAGGGTGATCAGCCCTGCTGCAGCCC